>JBBPUP010000249.1:2348-15935 GCA_038094735.1 Exsudoporus floridanus
ACTGGAGCAGTTCTTTCGATAGAGAAGGACAGGAAATGGCACCCTGTCGCATTCTCATCACACAGTATGTCTTCTGAGCAATGTAATTACACGATTGCTGACAAGGAAATGCTCACAATCATATTGGTGCTAGAGCAGTGGAGACATCATTCCAAAGGAGTGCCTCAATTTGAAATCCGGAGCAACCACACCAACCTCCAGTATTTCATGAAATTTCAGAACCTTAATCAAAGGCAAGTGAGATGGGCTCAATACCTATCTAGATTCGATTATGTTCTCATCAAGAAGCCTGGAGCCCAAATGGATAAAGCTGATGTGCTATCTAGGCAAGAGGATCATATGATCAGAATAGAATCTGACAATCAAGGAGTTACAGTGATCCCCAAAGAACATGTTCAATTGCTTGAAGAAAGGATTGAGATCAAAGGTGAAGAAGAAAAAACTCTAGAGCGAATTAAAAACACACAGAGCAAACTCAAGGAAGGAGCCCTTTCAGGGTTTACAATAGATGGTGATTTTATCATTGTTAATAACAAAATCTATGTCCCCAAAGAGGATGACCTTTGGCAATCAGTCATTACCCTTTATCATGATTCCATGATGGCAGGCCACTGTGGACCTGACAAGACGATTGAGCTTCTCACTCAGTATTACTACTGGGAAGGAGTTTATTCACAAATCAAAGAATACTGTGCACGCTGTGAATGCTGTGCATGTATGAAACCCACAAATATCCTGCCAGCTGGGAAAATACACCCTAATTCTGTCCCAGAAGGATCATGGCAGGATATCTCCGCAGATTTTATTACCGACCTACCAGCGAGCAACAGATATGACTTGATTCTTGTGGTAGTGGATCGGTTTTCCAAAGAAACAGTATTTATTCCCACCATAAAAAGTGTTATGGCACTCCAAATGGCTAAACTATATTGGGATCATGTGTGGAAAGTCCATGGACTTCTGCATAGTCTCATCTCTGACCGAGGACCACAATTTGCATTTCAGGTCATGAAGGATCTCAGCAAGATGTTGAACATCGAGCTTCACATGTCAATGGCATTCCATCCACAGATGGATGGACAAACAGAACGTGTAAACTGAGACCTTCAGCAATATTTATGCCTTTTCACAGCAGAAAAACAGTCTTCTTGGGCAGAATGGCTTGTACTGGCACAGTTTAATTATAACAACCAAATGCACTCAGCTACCAGGAAGAGCCCCTTCCAGGTCACATGTTCATACAACCCCTGCATGGGCATAGAACCTCAGGAGGTTAAGGCACCAGCAGCTAATTTATTCACAAAAGACTTCACAATGACCCTAGATCAGGTTAAAGAGAACTTGAAAAAGGTGAGTGACCAGATGGTGACTCAGAATAAGAAGAAATGTTCTCCGAGTCCTATTTATAAAGAAGGAGATCTCGTGTGGCTTAGCACCAAGAATCTGAACCTTCACATGACATGTCAGTCAAAGAAGCTAACAGAAAGGTGGCTGGGCCCCTTCAAAGTAATATCTATGAAAGGCAATAATGCCATGGAACTCCAACTGCCAAGATCAATGAAGATTCATCTGGTAGTTAACATATCCTGGGTTAAACCTTATAAAGAGCAACTCCCCAGACAACCAGTCTATAAACCAGGACCTGTACAGGTTACAGACAAAGGGCAAGAGGAATGGGAGGTGGAACGGATTATTGATTCATACCTCAAAGGACAACGTATGGAATTCCTCATTCACTGGAAAGGGTATAGTGACGAAGAACATATGTGGGAGCCTAAATCAAACCTCGCTTCAGCATGGAATGCTATTAAAAAATTTTATGCATTAAATGCAAATACACTGTGGAAGCTGAAAATGGCTCAAGCTTCATTCAACCTTTTATTTAAACCATATGAGAATTTGACAGAGTCAGTTCCCACCTTCAGTTGCCTGAAAGTCAACCCATAGAAAAAGAGTAATGTTAAATTCACTATATATTTAACCTATCACATAACATTATGCTTCTTTCATCACATGACTGTGGGAACAATCTAGAATGGTCCATACATGTGTATTTAATCTCTGTTCTTCTAGAACAACCTATGACACATTTCTTTCATTACTGCAATCTAGAACTAGTCTAGACTTGCTTCCTTATCTATGATGCACTTATAATATCATATCCTGTACCCTATGCACAGACCTTTAGTAAACAAGTACAAACATGTAAAGTAGCATATATAGTGAACATACAATGCCCCAAGAACTCCAGTCTAGTTCTTGTTGGGTTTCCCTTTAGGAAGTTCTACTCTAGTCTCTACTCTTTAAGCTAGGTTTAGTATTGTGTGTCCTGGGAGCTGTACAGTTCCTATAGGTCAGCAACAAATGGGAGATCTTGGTGGTTGTTCTTGGATCCATGCATTGGATATCATAGTATGGGGCTAGGGCCTATCAAATATTTGAAACATTGTGGCAGTGATACAGTTGACTTTCTTACAATACATGCTCCCCTACCATTGGCTTCATGTACAAAATGATGAAGTTGTGAAGAGTATGTGAACAATGAGTACTCTTGTTTCCTAAGCAAGTGGATAGTAACAATACTAATAAACTAGTCATAAGCAGTTCCCAACCATATAGGCTCATTTGTAATTCCCTCAGCTATATCACTTGTATCTATAATATTTGAATTAAGATATTATGCTTGTCTGAATCTGAAGCATTTACAATGGTTCAGATAGCTAGAAACCAGTAATAAATTGATAATAGCTTCTTCTTAACACTAAAGACATTTGCTAAAACTGACTCAGTTTGCACACTGGTTGGTGTTTGTTAATGATACTCAGATGTAAAGCAAATTGTGTATATAGGTGGTTGTTGGAGCCTATATATAATTATTTTAGTAACTACCACAAACACACTAGTATTAATTCTAAGAATAATTGATGAATAGTAGCAGTGATCACAAAGAAGCATTCTTTTGCCTTAGCAATATTATTCTATTTCATTGAATAGTTCTACACTTATGTTTTAGAGGTTAGCCTCTCCTTTATTAAGCACATTAAAGATCATGTCCTCTTTTTCCTGCTTTTTTCTCAGGTCTGTCACTCTAGCAGTTAGGTGATCTTGCTATTGTCAGCAAATATTTGAACTTGCCTTTTCACACATCCCTTAATTAATTAGTATCTAGATTGTCATGGCATTGCCCATGATTCCTTCACAATCTTTCCACTTATTCTAGCTAAGTTCTAGTCTTGTCAACTTGTTACTTTTGATTTGCCTTGAGGAACTCATTGAAGCAGTCAAATGCATTCAACTAGATGTATACAATGCATATATGTATGTACAGTGTGTCTACAGTCAGGGGATAGCCCCTAGTAAGGCATGGAATTTAGAAAAGGAAGAACTATTGAAATGTCCAAAAGTAGACATGTTGTGGAAGTAGTGGCCGCTGTTTTTGGTGGTTCTAACCGCTTTTGGACCGCTCAAATCGCTTACATAGTTGCTCCGAGCGCACCACGCCAAGAGCATGCCGAAAGCTGTTGCAGCACCTAGACCATGGAGAAATTATACCAAAATGGGATGATGTTGCAATAAACCAATTACATAATCACATTGAAGCGCAGCAGTAGAGTTAAAAATTCATCGCAATATTGACTGTGGTTGAACTACAGTAAAATTTGCAACAATGAATTACCATAGTTATAGGAAATGTCGCAATGCAACTCCAGGATGTGTTGATATGTTCAAACAATACAGAGTACATTGTAGGGATGGTAGTTATAACTGACAAGCTTGATTTTGGGTTGGTCTATGTAGACGTTGTTGAAACTTCAAGTTGAAAGGGCGGAAGGCTACTGTAGTCGATATACACGATGGTTGGAATGTAAACATGCACCACTAACATGTGACGACATCGACTGTATAATTATGGCATGCGCTACCGCGACGTTTCCTTTTTCCTGACGCAAGTACCACAGCACGCGGGGACCTGGGAAGAAGCAGGCGGCGAGGAGGCAGGCTGTGTGAATGAGTAGCAAATGACCCGGCATATGATGGGTGCAAGCGTGGCGAATATTCCCAAGTCCTGAGAATTGATCAGCATCGAGCGCAATTGGGTCTGGTGGGGGAAGGGTGTGCTGACTCGTTCCAAATCCAATCCAAATCAGGGTTTTTCTCTGCAACATAGATTCGCCCTCGGTCTAGGCTGCGCGAGGATTTATATGCGAGGTCGTGGTCCACGTTGGTGTGTGTGTTACACTGGATTAAGTGGGTCAACGAAAAGAGGGTCGTCACCCCAGACACCAGAGCTGCCTCAGACAAGCGCCACTGAACAAATTTACTGAGCGGAGGCTCTAGTCTCATAAAAAAGATCAATGATCATGGCGAACAGACCTTGTTCGGGTCAAGGTCTGGGCCGGAGAAATGCGAATTCCTGAAATGCGCACCGGGGAATCCAGAGTCACGACGTGTGGACAGAGCAGATTCAGATACCATCCTCCAAAATTGGTTCTTGGGCCCGCAGAGTGACTAGGTGAGGGGATATGCATCGATGAGCCAAAGAGATGCAAAGGTTACCCACCATATCGTTGAAGCGGTTGGGCGTGTGCTACACATGCCATGTCATAACCGATCAAAAAAAATTTGCAGAAACAGGCGAAGCGAGCCACAGGTGGCAGCCCCCATGAGCGTGTTCGAGCCTTGAAGACAACTGCCGATGGGGGATAGCGGTTGGGTTGTGGGGAAGGTCTGGGTACACGTAGCAACCGCTCGCGCAAGAATGCAGCACAGAGTCAGAGGATCCGCGCCACACTAGTTTCAAGTGCTCAAAGACCGGCGTAATGATCAAACTCGCGGTTGCTGCATAAATGCTGCTCCACCTGCCTAGTATATGCACTTATGATACAGCTATTTTCGGCATGGAAGCGGCCCTTCTTTGGAAGGGGAAGTTCTTCTAGAGCGGTATCAATATTGCCCCATCAATCCTGGAGAGCATCTATCACCGGCAGAACAAACGTAAAGGAACTGCCCCCGCTGTCCGTGATACTCCCTTACTCAGCGCTCAGCAACTGGCCGTTGATCGTCCGTGGTCAGCTCGACGTGAGGCCGTAGCTGAGGAAGTGGATTTTGTTTACACATGGCGTGAGTCGTGCCGCGATCGGATCTAACGTTTGCCGGCCAGGTTGCTCAGGCTCTCCTGCAAACTCCAGCGAACTAAACATGAACATATGGCAGCCGGCACGATGATCAGAATGCTGGCATTCCGAATTGACTGACTAACCAATAATTCCACTCTCATTGGTGGCCAGGTGTTTGCCTAGCAAGGGTGATTGTATATCTTACCAGTCTTCCTGAATCATGGGCGGGTTCGTTTGGTCCTAGCCGTCGGATGTTTTATGCAACAACGTGCCAGTGGACAATGTAGCAAAGATCACCCAGTGAACTAGTTCCACCGTCCCAGACAACGGTTTTAAAATATTTTGTCTGTTGACATGGATGGTCAGTCCCCCACTTGAAAGAGAGGCTATGCTCGGAGGACCGCGCCCACCTGCGGTGTTGGCGGCGTCATGCTTGTGTGAACTCATTCATTTATGTCACCTGTACAGCTGACAGCAGACGAGGTACCCGCTCGCTTGGTGATAGCCCGTGGAGATTATGGAGTCCATGAAGAATTCCAGTGCGTCCCGGAACAGTTGTACGACTTTTTCATACTGCTTCCAGGCTTTTCTGATAGGGATATGAAAGCTGATGTAATCGGCGTGGGAAACGTTGATAGTCAACCAAGGTCCAATCTATTACTACTACTTGACGCCGTCGAGTCTTTTTTCTGGTTTCAACAAGATGTCCTCCGACCATCTGAGCGTCTTGCCACCTCTTCTGGATCCGGGACGCGTAGGGGAGTTGGAAAAATCGGGGAGAACGCTTCACGCAAATCCATCTCCTTTGAATGAAACGTATGCGGTGTATCCAGCTTCTCTGGTAAGAACATTACTAAGGCCCATCACATACCTCCTGAGTTGAGTATGTTCACCGCAGCTAGAGAACTTGTCTGCAAAACATGCATTCGGTCCGGATGATCAACTCATCTATTTCGTGAGTTCGGAGGCCCTGCCGCTGTCCGAGCGTCGTTTGGTATGTTAGCTTATCCGTGCCCCGTCCTGTTCATGTAATGTGTCCTAGTTCATCGGAGACACTTCGATCATCTTTGCTGCGTGGCAGAACTTATTGAAATCAGTGTCACAAAATGGCACTGACCTGTAAGGGATTTCCTGTTGGTGCTACGGTGATTACTGAGGTCTTCTCAAGGCTTCAGGATGAACCAAGCCAACGGGTGATGCGCAAGCTCGCATATGACTATGTCAATTTTGCAAAAGAATGTTGGGCACACACTGCGGTACGTGTCTCGACGACCTGGTTTCTTCGAATCCTCAGGACCCCATTCAGCAATCCTCTTCCGAAGCCCGTCAGGTTCCCAGTGATCACTATAGAACGCTATATACGTGTTTGTCACTTTATGTAATTCTCTATGTCCCTGAGTATGGACTTGAGAATGCCCCCGTCGGAGATGACCTCATGGAATGGTTAAACACCCATTTCATTGAACCTTCCACTGAGGAGGGCGGCCACCTCTCGAGCCGAGAACATCCGTGGGCGGATGAAACCTTTTGGCCGTACCTAACTAGGTTTGACGGTGGCCACTATTTCTAACTATTTCTAACTTTCTCTTAAAGGACAATTCTCAGAGGATTGAGTAAAGCCGCGACATTCTTCCTCGGTACCCTATCCGCCCACCCATCTGAAAATCTACGAAGACTCTCACAAAACCTAGTTCCATTACTCAATACACAGCCAAAGCTGCAGGCATATGAAGCGGAACGAGAATTTGCTTATGCATCCCACAGGTGGAAAGAAAAGGTCAAGGCACTGCGTCTCGAGCTTGATGCTGTTTCTGAATCGGACCGACGTGACGATTATGAGGATTGGTGGGATCGTTTCAGTGACATAGTTGGAATACTGGAAGGCCGAGGGGAAATGATTCAGAAGGTTTGCGAAGAGCTAGGTGCTGATTGGAAGGAGGTTTGTGTTGCCTGGGGTGTTTTCGTGGATTCAAGGCTTCGGAGGCAAGATCTGCCGTGCGTTCAGTCGACTATTTTCTCTTCCGTCACCTTCTGACCCCTTCTAAAAGTGACATAATTGCACAGGTCCTCGAAGACATGCCAGCCGATCCAACAAATCTGGAGGATATGATCCATGCAGCGTTGTTTACTGGCGATCCATTGAAAGCACTGGACTATGCCGCGAAACTGGACCCGTGGTTAAGTGCCCACCTGGCGGACATGATGGAACCATCAGGCCTAGTAGACAAAGATCCGAACGAGGAGTGAGTGTCCACATATATCAGTATCTGGAGTAGAAGAATGAATCTGGATGTAGTTCAGGATTAACGCCCAGGAACTTTTATGTTCTTTCATATGCGCAGTATCTCCATGCTGATTCCGCCTTGTGGAGAATCACAGTGGCATACATGTTTTCGTGCGGTAAGATCGGTGCAAAAACTGCTGACGAGGTGCTGGTGCGTGTCCCATTAAGATTCCGTGGCGTGGGGTCCACGAACGCCACGGAAAGCAACGACGAAAATTCGGGAAAGGGGGACCTATCTGTGATAATTAAAGATTTGAATGCAACTTGCCATGAATATGGGCGAGAAAACGCCCGGAGAAGCATTTGCAGGGTTGAGTCCCATTGGCTACATTCCAAACCCACTACTTACCCTCGACTTGGTGCAGATAGCCGCCCGAACATTCGTGCAGAAAAAGGAATATGGTCTTGCACTGTCATATTGTTCATCGGCGGAAGACTGGCCAGGCCTTGGTCGTGTGGTTGATCGTATCTTACAAGAATATATTCACACAGGTTCGGCATACGGACTTCTGAGATATTCATTACCTAAACTGTTTCAGGTCCGGAACAATATACCAAATACGTCCTTGACATCGCTCCGTCCCTCCAGGCCCTCCGCACCAATGCTGGGGCACATGGCGTTTTTATCCATCGATTGATATTTGCTGTGCGGTACGCTGAGTTTCATCAACGGTTGTTGAATCAGGACCTCCAGGACGCCGCTTGGGACCTTGTGACAATATTCCAAGAGGAGATTGCGCCGAGGTCCTGGTGGGGGGTTCTGCTATGTGACTCTGTTCAGCTCTTGCAATACGGTACATCTTACTCAGTGTACGGCACACACTGCAGCCCGTAGCTAATCCAATCACCTTCTAGAACCGAGACCGCTCTTTTCTCACGCTAGTGCCTGCATTCTGCTCTATCGTCTCGATGAAATTTGCGCCAAGACGGGTCAAGGATCAGGAGAAGATTACCTCAAGATACTGAAAATGAAGCTCCGCGTTGACGGGCGCCAAGATACCCAACAACGATTGCAGGTAGTTCGTCTCGCCCTTGCCAAATACTTCGCAAGATGCGCCATGATCGGAACGGGAGGTCCGCAGATCGTCGATAGGAGGGTGGGACTCGCTTTGTAAGATTATTTGTACTTCTTCATTTGCACTATAGATATGCTACTCATTTTTTTCCTGTTGCCCATAACCATCATGTGGTCTCCCCGCAAAGCGAAGAGTAGCCGACGAGTTTTACGTCACATAACGGATGACGATATTCCTTAGAGCTTGAAGTCTTTCGTTTGGGGCCTTCTTGTCTTCGTTGCCGGTTGCCTCGTGCCTGGATAAGGGTTTTGCTAAGCTTAAGTGATGGATCCTCGTGGCGGACACGACTGGAGGCCAGTGACAATGTTGGTGGCGCCGTGCATCACAGTACATCTCTGACGCTGTCAATGTGCGCCGCTGCATTAACCGCTGTCAGCGCCACTCTGCTCTATGCTTGTCCTCAAGCCGTGCAAACTTTACTGTAGGACTCTGCTCTCGGCCGCATTCGGCGGCTCTCTTCCCCCCAGCATGTCTGCGGGTTTTTGTTTTTCTCCGCCACTTATTCATATCCGTCGTGTGGCTCGTGAATTCTGACATGTCGTGATTCGATGTCAGCCTCGAGGACAGACATCTTTATCTCTGTCAGGGCCGCAGACAACACTATCCGACATCCAACTTGTACTATCAGCACTGGATAGGTGCTCGAAGCAGCAATGATGCGAATATTCGCGAGACCACGCACACGGTAATGTGTCTAAGTTTCACTCTCCGCGGAGTGTTCTCGCTGAACATCCCACCCGCCACCCTTTTAGCAACCGTAATTTGTCTCTGGTTGGGAATGTACCTTTTCCTGCCCCATCCGATGATCACCCGCGCAATTAAGTGCAGCCTCATAGCCCCGGGCCCCAGAAACGATCCGTCACATCGTTTTTGGTGACCCCATCGAGACTTGGCTTTTTGCATTAGTTTGTCCTGAGGACAACGACTCTAAACTCTGGACCGCTGATCCCCATTCGGCGCATACTTTTCCTCTTTCATTTTCTCAGGCTCTGCGTGCAGGTTCGTTGTGCTTCGGTCCAAGTGTGCACCTGCGCGATCATTCCCAGAGTGTCTTATCCGGGGCATCTCAAGAAGTATTTATACGCATGAGGATGGCGACATTGGTATCCAACAACACCCAGTTGTATTCCGACATTCACTCAACTTTTGGTTCTTTCTAAAATGTGCTACAACATCACACAGTACCAAGAATACAGCTGTCACCGTTCTGTGATCAAACGACAAAGGGTATGCTCCGTGGGCGTTTGCTTGACGGAGTTTTCAACAAAAACGCTGAACCTTGGCAGGTTGATTGCAATGATGAGAGCTGCAAGTTCAGCAGTATGCACGAGACGAAGCCGCATGACTGTGAATCGACTTGTAGGCAAAGGTAAGCGAGGTGTGTATCTGTCGGGCTTTTTGTGTTGACGCAATCGAACAAGGATGTTGCCGGACCAAGGCATTATCACACAAACACACGCCTTCGTGTGTCCACGCTGTTCAGGCAGGACGAGAAGTTATTGACAATGCGCTGATGTGGAATGGTTGGACAATTATGCTGTCCGATATTTAAGTCATGGATCATAGCTGTGTGGTACATAAATTATTGGGCTGAAATGGATATGACATTAGAGTTACTCTGGCGTGTATCCGACGAAGAGTCGAAGCAGGCACGGCACCGAAAGGATCTCTCGACAGGAGCTAATTCATCTTTAAATGGGAAAGTCTTATGTAATATCACTGCGGGACGGATGGCGTCCAGTGGAAGCCAGTCGTGCACTGGATATCCCTCATCTTTGCGACATTGTTTTCTCATCCCGCTCGTCGTGGTACCCATCTTGGATGTAGCCATGGGTGACGACAGTTACCCTCCATCTGTATGGGACTCTGCTGACCATTCCGACCCGAGTAATCCCGGTCATGCACCATATGGCCTCACTCAACCTGGCAACCTCTCGCCGTTGCACGAATCTGCAACCACGCCGGCATTCACACTTGCACAAGGGAAACAGTCCTCACCACCACCTCGATCAAGTTCTGACTCACTGGGAAGATCGTCTACGTCCAGACGGAGAGACAGCATTCCAATCACCGTCGACCGGAAGGATACATTGTCCACCATCCCGAGTGATGTGGCCAGCTTGGTAGAGCCCAGCTTTGATGAGAACGTTTTGAGGGCGCTTTGTGAATTAGATGTGAGTAACACCGTATTGGATTTGGAGCTGGCTACATGTTGATACCCGGGCATGGCAGTGTGGTGTGCCCTTACTGCTGGATCGCATCAAACAGAGCATGGTATCCTGTCGGGTCAGTGGTCGTCCTTCGTGCATTCACCCAGGTGTGGCATGATACTGAGTCTGATCTATAACCACAACAGGAGGCTTCAGTTTTTTTCAAGAAACGGGCGGTTCTCGAAGAAGAGTATGGAAAGAGTCTGCAGAAACTGGCTCGCAGTACATCGGAGGTATACTCTATGAACGACGGGAAGGCTGGGTAACGTTCACCGCATTTTGATCACTGATGCTGAACTTATGCGCACCGTTGCCAGGTCTTTCGTGCATGCGTGGCAATCGTCTATGAAGCTCCATGAAGTCATGGCCGACAACAGGATAAGGTTCGCCCAACGTCTCAATGAAATGAGCGATGAGCTCGCTTCCTTGGCAAAGGAAGTCGATAAGAATAGGAAACAGGTTTGTTTTCAGACACCCTCCCATCAAGAACATGCTTCTGATCTGAATGCAGACAAAGGAGTTGGCAAGCCGTTACGAACGTGCCCTACAAGAGGCGGAGATGAACATGGAGAAGAGCAAAACTCGGCTGGATGTATCATCGGAAGAACTGGAGCGTGTGCTACTCCAAAAAGAAGGCGAACCAATTAACGAGAGTGCAGTGCATGCTAAGCCCCCTGGAGTCTTGGGGGGGAAACGTGTACTCGGAAAGGCCGTAGCCAAAGGCGGCTTGCTTTTGAAGGGTAAAAACCCCGGAAATGTCAGTGTTCAGATCTCGATTAGTTTCATGTGGGGCGCTAATGTTATATCGGCCAGATCCAACGACAAGAAGACGACATTCGATCACGTGTTTCGAGTTATTCAGATACCTATCGGAAAGCCTTTACCGACACACAAACCATGCGACAAGAATATTTCAATTTCCAACTTCCTCGCATATTAAGAGTTCGTGTTTATATTCCGACGTACAGTCCTCGTGCTCATCATAGATGCAGTCCCTCAAGGAGTGTGCTGATGAAATCGACCTCGGAACGCAGTATCACTTGACGCGATATGCATTTCTATTCGAAAGTATCGTGCTTAGTGACGGTTCGACCCTTGTTCCTGTTTCACCGGAAGAAGGCAAGTCTGTTCTAGCGGTTCTTTGAGCACTGGATCTCAACGCAGCGATCAAAGGGACCGGTCTCAAGGCGCTCATTGAATCCATTGACAACCGCGCAGACTTTAAGACATACATGCAAAATTATGCATATGCTCATGGGGGTGCTCCCCGGGGACCAAGACGCGAAGGTCCTGCGGAGGAAGGTTTCGTAAGCTCTTCCACTTTAATTCATTCATTCGAGACATTGTTTGATCTTCAACCCCTATCAGCTTCCACCTCTGCCGACATTGGGTGGAGGCTACGCCGTTGCGCAGCATCCACAAGTGGCAAATAACGGAGCTCATCCCTCAATAACTGATCGTGGCCGGCCCACGTTCGGTGTTGATCTGGCCGAACAGATGGCCAGAGACAACATCGAAATCCCGCGTATTCTAGAGAAGTGTTGTGCGGCGATAGAGAAGCATGGACAATACTCGCAGGGCATTTATCGCATCAGCGGTATGGCAAGGAAGGTTAGTTTGCTCAAAGAACGACTAGATAAGGGTGAGGCGAATACCTTGTTATTCTGAGCGAGTGGCCGACATTGTTTTTTAGACCTAGAGTCTGTGGACCTGGACTCGGAAGAATGGACGTCCGACATCAACAACATCACTAGTGTGCTCAAATTGTGGTTCAGAGAGCTACCAGACCCTCTTCTCACCCTAAATCTCCACCAAGGCTTCATAGACGCTGCCAGTGAGCCGGTCGGTTGTTTCGTTGCTCTCCCATCCTAAATTTAAACTAGGAATTGAGAACGACCGGTTGAGACATATTCGACTCCACGAACGTGTCAACGATTTGCCAGACCCGAATTATGCAACACTAAAGTATTTTATGGGTCACCTTCACAAGTAAGTCATGAGAGCGTGGCTAGTGGCAAGTATCGTGCTGACGAGTTGGATATACAGAATTGCGCAGTGTGAAGCTGAAAACTCGATGTCGATCCAAAACCTTGCGATTGTCTTTGGACCGACGTTATTTGGCCAGATATCGAGCAATGGAAGTCTCTCTGGACATGGGAATGGTGGCATGGCGGATGCGGCTTTCCAGAACAAGGTGAGCTTCTGCTTCTTCCTTTGGCGAAGAGGCTTACGTATACTTTCAAGGCCATCGAAACAATTTTGGAACACTACACTGATATATTTGTGGACGAGTCGGATGGAGGGGCATAAGGTTTCCTTTCCCCTCGCGCATCGCTTCCCGTCTTCTTTTTCTTTTCCATTTTAACTTTTTTTGACGTTGACTGTTACCCAGCCTCGTGATACCCCATGGGATACATCTCCATGGTTTCGTTCTTATTGTAACCGTCGCCATCGTATTGGACCAATGACGCACGTCTGTGCGTGGTCTCTCTCTATCTCTTTTTGTTTGCTCACCTCGAGCTTTCTTCTCCCTTTTCTCTATATTTATGCATGCATCATGAGTATGGATCAGCACGAATGTATGTACTGTCATTCCAACAATCCGTTGTAATACGCCTTTCTTTCTTTCTTTTCCCTTTTTTTTCCCCGTTGGCTATGGCTGTGCGGTTCCATAGACGATCGTATAGCTCCATTCAACCTATGAGGGGGTGCGACTCTAGAACGTTTCCCTGCCGACGCATTGCCCGCGAGTGAACGACGGAAATACGCGGAGAATTCTCTGATCGGGTGTCGTGAGGTCAGATGGGACAATCAGGGTTTCCAACGATGATGAATGTGAACGGTCATGCGGGCCAGAGGTATGTGTTCGCAAAGCGACGTGGATTCTAGGGACTGGGTAT
>JBBPUP010000250.1:5125-19571 GCA_038094735.1 Exsudoporus floridanus
TCAATTCGGATGCAGTCCTCCGGTTGTTCAGTCACATGTACAAGGAAGGTGTGTCCGTCGCATCAGTATATCCAATATAATTATTCATGTTGTTAGTGAGTGGGGTCCTTCGGAAACCAGAGTCGCCTCGACACTCGTCCTGCTTGGTTCTCCCCAACAAGAACAAGAAGGAGGGCAGTTTTCGGGCAGGCCTAACCAGTACCCATACCATTCTTCTTCAGTTTCAACACTAAACAATCAACCTTCGGGTTCCCACTTTCCTTATACGAGTCTTTATTCGACACCTGTCGATCAAGTGAATCTAGACCCCGGCGCAGAAGATGATCTTTTCGCTTTCTTCGAATTCGATTCGTCATTCGTCTCCGATTCGGAATTTACCTCCCTAAATCCGACACAAGATGACATGCAATTGCCGTCAGACCCAGAGTGGGGCTCAGGTCCAGTGCTCGCTGGAGGTTATGATGTATCTACATTTCATTTCTGTACCGGGCTCAACGTTGATGATTTTCAAAGGTGGTGGACAATGTTATTCGGGAAACTTATGATATTCCCGGGTATACACTTTCAATGTTTGATCCGTCATCGTCACTCGTGACGAATTTTGACCCCTATGTATCGTCCTTAAGTCAAGGCATGGATGCGAGGTTCCAGGTGAGGGGAGTTGGTAGTATTCGGGACACGTTCATCACTAAACCTTGGTTGATAGACCACGGACCATTGTACATCCCAGTCTGTGGATCCCTGCCTTCTGGGTTTGGATTCTGATCGGCCAGTAGCCCCCATTTTATCTGGGAATCTTTCCATCCCCAACCCCGCGGATCTCGCAGCCGGAATGCCTAGATCATCCTACCCTGTGGGACCTCGGGAGTTTGATTATGATGTAAGTAAACTGTGTTCACACTACCCATACCTTATCGATCCAAATTTTACAGGTTGCGCAGAGTTCGTCCCACAGTATTGGGCCCCCTGCAAAGCAAGAACCGATTCCGTTCGATGGACCTATCTATCTCTGCGAGTGGCGAGATGCCAGAAATGGGGCAGTTTGTTTGGAGGTGTTTACCCTTGCAAACCTTCCAGCACACCTTTCCACGCACGGGATCAAAAGGATGTCTCGCGATCACCCCACAAAGTGCACTTGGGTTGGTTGTAAACGGAAGACGGCCATGAATCGTGAAAGTATTATTCGGCACATCCGAGAAATTCACCTACGCCTGAAGCGTCCCCTTAAGCGGGCCCAAGAGCCCCAGTCTCTCAGGTGCTAGTTTACCTCCAGCGACCGTCGATGTTCGGCCCGGATTTCTATTCTTATTTCTAAAGATCTACTAGCCGTACCGTTGTCATGTTGGTTTCCTTCTCATTATGCGTGGCCTGCAATATTCTCTTGCTCTCATTTAGCACCCATTCGTCGCATTTTTGTTTTCACTATGGCATCCCATTGTAACATATTTATCATCTGCTTGTTGTATAGTACGCTACGCTATGTATGTTATGATTAACTACTATTATGCATGCAAAACCAATCATTTCGTTGCAATACTGCATTGGCACAGTCCTATGTCACAACCCTAACGAGATATTGGGCTTCTGAATCACTCCACTGGCAGTGCGGCGTTGAATCGACTTTGATCGATTATGGGTCGCACGATGCACTCGTAACGTGGTGCCCACTCACTGTTCACATATCCCCCTACAGCTTCCGTTTCCAGAGGACGTGCAGCATTTGTCCAAGGGCCCTCCAAACGTTCCGACGCCCTACCAAGTCCGACTCGTATGACCACCCTCTCCCCCCTCCCAAGTCGCATACTCTGATTTGCCATTGGACACCTTCGAGTGTACTGCCTGCCCACCAACTTCTTTTTATTTCGATGGCGGGCTTCTCGCGGCTGTGGCATGTACTCATTACACGCCACCTGGTAGTGGCACTGTCACCGTGTGGCACAGTGGGATATAAACCTTGTCGTCCCAGGGAGAGAGAACCGTCTGCTCGCCAGTAAGCTCCTCTGCACCAGCCTGATACTAGTTCTCTCTTGCTCTCCAACCAGCCAACGTCAACCTTCCCAACTAAAAAACTGACGCACACACATCTGGATCCAAGGTAGGTACAGGGTACCAGGGGGCCGGGGCTTCCCTCCCTCTCCCTCGGAAGAAAACAGACTCATTGACACCCCGGACACAGGAAAAAGGGATACGCAATACTGAAAAGCTCCTCCGACGCGACGTTGTATTGTTGATGGCGTTTACACGTTTTGAGCTTTGCCTGTCAGGGTGGAGACTCCACGATGCTCAGGCCCGGCCGCAGTTGACCGTCTCGAAGCAGAGCCACAACCTCATTGTCTCAGGCCAGGCGTTCGGTGCTAGAGTCTCCGTGCGTATATGCATACGTTGGTGCACGTTATTGTACGGGTGGTGCGACCACCTGCTCCAGCAGTTGCGGAACGCCGCGGATCCTGGGTTCGAGTGCCTGTCACCCTCAAGCGCACGCGAACTGAAGGACTTTTCCACACGGTGGCGTCCAACGTCGACCACTTGCACAGAGTAAACCCCTAGAGGCTCGGATTCCCCGTCTTTGCTATTCTTTTTTGCTTCAGTATCCATTTCAAAGCGGTCTCCTATACGAGGGACGCTATGTATTACCACCCAGGCTCCATCTACCTCACGATACCCATTATGCAGAGCCGCTTCTTTCCATACCATTCCTTGCAATTTTTTTAAAAGAGGAAACTACGCATTATAAACTGTCCCTTTGTAAATGTTCTTGGAAAAGATTAAAACACGCTCTACTGTACCAACCAGAATTACGACGAAAACCTTTCACGACGATTATGCCCAAGTCGTGTCCTATGGTTGTAAAAGCTTGGTCATTGTTACGGTATTGTCCTCGTTTATCCTGGCACTATAGGCCGCTGCGCTAGGGTAGCTGATGGCCCGGGCTGCGTCGCATTGAGGCCGATCGCGAGCGTGCCCCCCCACGCTATCTGGGCGCGTGTACGCTGTCCTGCACACGGAACATCGCCATTTCAAGCCCAGATGCGTATGGAAATGTCTCACTAGCCCGCTCCTTTGGGGGGATGACGAACAATCAATCCACTCGCAGCTTACTGGGTCGGTAGGTCTTCCCCTCAGCTCCACGTTATGGGCGGACGTCAGGTGATTCTTCACTGCTTCCTTTTCAGACGTGATCCACATTCCGCATTCCGCCCAGCGGCATTGAAAGAAGAGCAATTCTCCGGGGCAGATAACGGGCGGGAACTCAACGTCCTCTAGTGGGACCGTCAACGGGTGATGCTGAGCAGTGGGCTGTGTCATGTGTGGCTGGGATGGGGTTAGATCCGGCATTTGGGGAGGCGAAACGATATGAGCATGATGCAAGTCGCTCATAGAAAGAGGAGGGGTTGGAGAAAAATAGAGCGGAGAGTTGAAGTTTCGGGATGGACTAGGACTGGCGGTGGAATCATACAATGGCATATGTTGGGAGGGATGGAAAGGAGACTGTCCGAGAGTTGGATCCAAGCGAAAATCGGAGATCACCATGTGGCTCGAGGCGCCAGCGCCAAGAGAGGTCGGAGCAATCGGCATGGCGATGAACTGTGACGGCAGAGAAGGATATCCGACCATAGAATCGTCCTTGGGGGAGCTAAACGACGGGCCGTAATGATACGAACGAGCGTCAATCAATCCACCCGGATGCTGTCCAGTCGGAATTGGCATAGCAACTAAGTGTGAATCAGGTTCCGAGATCATGGGATAGGCGTGAAAGCCCATATTTGAACGGGAATGAGGTGGGCAGCTGCCGTTAGCGTACAACAGAGCTGGAGCCGCACGTAATGTCGGCGGGAGCAGGAGTGGAGGCCGTTCTGCACTTGCAGGTCCATGGGTGCTGATGGGCGAATGGGCTGGCCAGCCACTTTGAGGAATAGGGCTTCTGCGGAGTTCACGGGAGACGAAGCGTGGTGAAGATGCATGGACGGGGTGGAGATAACTGGTCTCTTCCAGCACAGGGTACCCATATTCTGGTTCGGTACCGGCACTGTATTGAAACGAATGTCAGTGTCGACCACAGCCCGAAATTTTGCCTCACTGACCGTGATAACGAGGGTCGGTCACTCTCGTCCATATGGATGTAGTGACAAGACGGATTTGAGATGCTGGAGCGTTGCGAACGCGGAGGATAAGTGCCCTAGTCGTGCACCTTGCCTAAATATCGAATCAATCCCTGTCGCGATTGGTTGCCATAAATCGCTGAAATATGTTATTATTTGTGAACCCCCAAGGGTTAGATGGCCGGATCTAGGACCTGCAGCCATGAATCGAGGAGGGTGTGAAATGAAACTCAGTCTCAGCTAGAGGCCTCATTGAGGCCAGGGGAGATCATTGCATTAATCGTGCTCGTGGAAACCACGTGAGCCATGCTGTTCCGCCTCTTACATACGTGGAGGAAGTACGTCACCCATAAGCCATAGCCTTCCGGGCACGTGGCGCTAGGGTGTGTCGACCGCGAGAAACAGATGGCCCAGGAAGACCGAGGTCCTCGACATTCGGAAATGTCTTGATGAGTCTGAGACGAGTCTGCTTGCTTTCGTCAGAATACTATCCCGCCCACATTCAGGGATAATCAATCGTGGGAACCGCAGGCGAACGGAAGTCTACCAAGGCAATCCATCTCCGATAGTGTAAAGCGCGGCAATTCTTCCACCAGAAGGAAAAAGTCTTCGTATCTGTTACTCCTCGGATACACGACGTAACAAACGTATCCAGTTCGCCACTCCGAAGATAGGCCATCGTGATAGCAAGGCGGCTGGTTACTACCTTTCGGCAGCAGAAAGGTTCCCTGGAGCGTGCTCGAGCCAATAATAGAATAGATGACTTAAAAAGTCTTGTAGGTAACTGTGGGTGACCGTTTTTGATAGAGATAATTGTCACGCACCAACCGAGTCAGGATTTCCGCAGAGCCTCCACCGTGCATATGCGACGCACTACAAAATAAGGTTACTGTGATCAAACCCGCGAAGGTGTTTCAAGACGACAGCGGCATCTCGATGTCGAAGACTTTACACACGACGTGGCGTACGGGACCAACTTTGCAAGACTGACACTAAAATCGTCCGCAGTAACTGCAGAATCTTGTGAGCAATTACTTTCCTAGATCCGGGTATACATGAGTGGCATCGAGATCGATGAGTGGGAGAAATTGCTAATCGAACTGCACCTAACGTCGCGATGGCATAGGCTTGGCCGATCAATGGCATATCAGAATCCTAGAACCCTGCGGAACCTTTTTTTTTTTTTTTTGGGAAGCGTTGATGCAGCCAAAGTGCCATGTCAACGTTACAGCACAGAAAGGCCGGTTGGGAGGCAACCCGGCTATGAGGATATTACCTGATGAATATGAGTCCCAAGTTTAGCTTAAAGCCGATGGCCATCGTCCTCTCGCGCAGCCTTGGCCGGCAGCACCGAACGCATCCGTACATGGGGCTACAGCTTTCGCGGGTCCGGTGACCACTTACAAGCTCAAGTCAGAGAAACGGAACTTGTGGATCCGGTTAGTGGAGAAACGGCGGCCGACCCGATAATATGGGGTGAAAAACTGAAAATAAAGAAGCTGAGGATGGCCAACGAGAACACACGTTTGTCGTGACTTGTGGAAGCGGGATCACAAGAGCCAGATAGCGTGTGTTGTCGCCCGTGTCTAATGCCGTAGCTGACCATGTGGCTCGCATCTGACCGCTTGGCACATGCAAAGGGTCGAATTCTCGTTCACACGTCCCTTGCGTAACGTTGGGTTAAGTAGGGGATCGAGATGAACTCCATGCCCTTGTGAAGTTCCTCCGCCATGCTCTTTTCATTGCTTTCCTTCGTCGGACTCGCCGTTGCATGTGCCGACAACAAGCTCGACGCCCGCGACGGCCACGCCCATGCGCACGTCCACTCAAAGCGCGAATACCCTCAATTTCCGCTTACTCCGCCATACCGTCCTCTCGTTTGGGGTGACTTCAACGTGATCCACACCACAGACACACATGGATGGCTCCTCGGCCATCAGAAGCCCAGCTGGCCAGAGCCAAACTACAGGTGAGCACACCGTTCTTACAAGCGACAGGCGGAATACACACTTGTTGGATCCACGTCGAGGCTGATGCCTTGCGCAGTGGTGATCTCGGCGACTTTGCGAGCTTCGTCACGCATATGAAACAGATCGCCGTCGTTAGTTTCCTATTATTGATCGTCTGAGAGCCTCCCTGCTAACACGTAGAGCAGGAAAAGGATGTCGACCTTCTCCTCGTCGATTCTGGAGATGTACATGATGGTGAAAATCCTGGTATTTCTCACAAGCTGAATGTTTACCCCTCCATGTCACAGGCACGGGCCTTTCAGATGGGTTTCCTCCCGGTGGCGTGGATGCTCACGAGGTCAGCCTTATCTTCTGGACCTATGTATCCATGTTGACTATATGCGCGAAAACAGTCTAACAAGTTCCTCGAGCGTCTTCCGTATGATCTGATGACGATCGGAAAGTGAGTCTAACACGGCTCCCGTCGTGGTGTATTGGTCCGATGCTCATGTCACAATAGCCACGAGCTATATGTCTATGCTGACACCTATGACATGTACGTGCACCCAAACACGCAGCCCATGCCGCACTGACTATGAGTTTTCCTTCACATCGCCAATGCACGGTCACACCTTACGACATGCTCGCGATCCCTAATGCATTGCCCTACATCATTGTTTATCATACGGACCCTGACGATCATGGTCGGATCCCACCGTTCAATCCCAACCCGTGCTTGAACTCCTTGACATTTCGACGACGCTTTTCGGGTGACTGCCTGCGGGTAATCCCGGCGCCCATACGCCAATAAACTTTGATTAATCATCTCGTTTACTGCGCTAAACTCGATAGGTACACCAATTTCGTTCCTCAACTGAATGGTCGTTACTTGTCTTCCAATGCCAACATCACGGTTTTCAATTCTGATGGCGAGGTTGTGAGCGTGCCGGTTGGCAGTGAGTAATCCCTTCTTCTGCTTGGTCTCAGGATGCGGTAGATTGCGCACTAATCAACGTTTTTGTGACATTGATTAACAGACCGCTACGTGAAGTTCACAACTGGGAAGTGCGCATAGTCCTCTTGCTTCCCCCGAATATTGTATTGCTGTGACTTTTATAACTCACTTTGCTTTTATGTCCCTGTTGTGTACCTCATACAATTGCGTACAGAGGTCGCACGGTGACGTCCCTTGGTGTTCTTTACGACTTTACAGGCAACTCGGCCAACACGACTGTTCAATTTGTGGCCGATATGGTGAAGGAGGAATGGGTAAATGCATTCACCAGTGTTTACGATGATGTCTGATACGTCGATCATTCAAGTTTGCGGAAGCCATCGCAGAGGAACCAGATGTATTCCTTCTGGTCGGGTGTGTTCTAAAAATCTCATCGTGACCTTCTCTGATACGTTTCACCAGCCACATGCCAGTATCTTATGACAACTGTAGGCCACGACCCAATCGATCTTGGAACAAATGTCAATGAAATTTTCATTTTTAGGGCCTGTTGTCTTTGATGCTATCCGGGCTGTGCATCCCTATACACCTATTCTGATCTTCGGAGGTATGCATTGCCACTTGGAGCACGAAATTATCTTGGAGTTTGATTGCCGCATGTATACAGGACATACTCACATTCGTGACTGTCAACAATACGATGGAAGGTCAATGGCCTTGGAGAGTGGTCGTTATATGGAAACGATTGGTACGTTAGTTGCCTCCAGCTGAGGTTCGCTTAAGCATACCACTTCCACAGGCTGGATGAGTGTGTGCCCGCCTCTGAAATAGTGATGAGCGCCACTGACGCTTCACAGGCGCGGACCTTGACGCTGCCATGGGAAACACTAACAACATCACGTTTACCAGGAGGTATATCGATCAAAACAGGGTTGCATACGAGGTACGCTGCCAAATCATATCCCGTTCTGGAATATCGCAGGACAAGGCGACTTGTAGTACCACACCACGATGTCGAACGCCACTTTCGACACCCCGTATGGACGGTCTATCACGTACGGCTTGCAGGAACTTGCCATCGACTTTGATCTGTCTTACCTGTATGGCACTGCTCCCCAGGATTATACCATGAACCAGTACGTCTTCCCTCAGTATTGAAACGTGATGATCTCATTGACGATGCTTTCCATAGGAATTCTTACCCGTCCAATGGAAGCGTACTGACGTTGTTCATCGCAGAAGCTGCGCCAGTCGCCCTCGCCATCAACAACACGCGCGCGGGGATCCCCAACATCATCATCACCAACTCGGGTGAACTGCGATTCAACGTCTTTAAAGGCCCCTTTACCAAGAATGACCAGCTCACTGCCGCGCCGTTCACCGATTCGTTCTTGTATATCCCCAACGTGACCGCCAGCGTCGCGAACCAGGTGTTACCCGCGTTGAACTACGGAGGTCCCTCCAAGCGTTCCGAACTGGAGAAGGAGCTGTGGGGCCGCGGACACGTCGAGAGCCGATACCAGAGCTGGCTGGAAGAGATGAGTAAACGCCAAATACAGGCCATGAACGCGACCAACTTGACGCTCGGATACGTCACGACGGACGTAAGGACCCACATCTTTCTCTTCTCCCTTTGCATTCGTTGAAATGCCTGGCGCACATGGACAGGGATGCCCCGGCGCCGGCGACGACACGCTCCACGTCCCGCTGCCCTATTACTCCGTCCCGAACTACATTGGCTCCAACCCACCCAACGTGACGAGCGATACCGCCATCGACCTCGTCTTTGTCGACTTTATCGAGAGCGACGTGTTGAGCATCTTGAACTCGGTTCAGAGCACGACCAACTATACGTCGGCGGACGTGTCGTCGTACACGCCTACGCTGGCTGATGCAGTGCTGGGTTTGTACGCGCAGGCCATGTGGAATTAGCGACCATAGCCACAGAGCGTTTGTCGTAGTCGTGTATTATTTGTATGTACACGCTGGTCGTGAGATTCGATGAGAGCCGACGACGCGCATTGCAGATGCATCACATTATATTTGGGCAACCGTCCATGCCCAAAAGTCAACTAGGCTATAACATCGCAGGTACCAATACAACAGCAAAGCGAGATTGAAAAGAAAGCGATTGTAAAAGAGATAAGTTTTAAAAAAAAAGTCAAGTGTTAACGAATCTGGAATATAACATAAAGAGCGGAAACGCGTTGGGTGACCTGACCCGGGAATACCAACGAGAGCGCTAGGCTCCCTGCGCAAAAAAAAACAACAAAAAAGATAAGATAAAGAAAGCAGCAGAGAAAGGAATACGAGTAGAAAAAGAAAAGCCAGCTTGACGCGTGAACGAAAATGGATACGTCTATCGTCTCTCTCTAATCATCCGTGCGCCGCTTCTTGAACGGCCGCTGCAACGGATCGACCTTGCGCGCATCCAGCACGTGCTGCAAGTCCCCATACATGGGCTGACCCACCCCTAAACATCCCGACCGACTATGCGCCCGGTTACACGCATCCACGCGCGCAAACTCGTGCCTGCACGTATTACACTTGACCCTAAATCCGATATGGGTCATCACATGACGCGCGATACTCGTCCCCTTCATATGCGGCTTCGGACAGTCGCGCCACAAACACCGCGTCGTCACCTCCCCGCCGCGGAACCCGTGAAAGAGCGCGAGGTGGTCGGCGACGCTCGACTGGTCGCCTTCGATCCACATCCCACAGGGCGAGTGGGCGAGGTCCCAGAAACACTCGTAGACGTGGAGGTGGGGGTCTGGGCGTTGGAGGGCGGCGGACCAGGATTCTTCGTCGATGAGGTAGCCGTCGCATCGGATGACGGCGCGCGTGGGCGGCTGTTGTTGCTGGTCTGCGGGCACGGCTTCGGACACGTCGACTGCGGCATGAGGCAACGCATACGCCGACGGCTCGTCACTCTCCGACTCGGCTGAGGGCGAAAAGTGCGAAAACGGCGTATCGGACGAGGACGGTGGTGGTGGTTGTGGCGGTGGCGCAGGGTACTGGGAGGCAAACGGCAGGATATTCGGTGACAGGGACGACGGAGGAAAGGAGGGTGAGGCGCGCAAGGCAGGGTTAGTCACCGAAGACCATCGACGCAGATGACGCGAGCCTGGCGGAGTTTTCTGAGCATTGTGACCGATCGAACCAGCCCTCCTCGGGGAGGATCGCGGACTTTGTCCTGCACAAAGAGGGACGACAGGCTGGGGATACCAGGCATGCAGTCGATTGACGTGGTCATCGAATGTGGTGTGTTCAGGGTACTGTAGGGCTGCTCGGGCATCGCCAACAAAAGGGACTTGACTGTCAATCAGTGGCGGAGCGGACCCTGGTCTCGGGAGTTCTTCCGCGCGGTTGGCTGTACTGGAAGAAGGGGGCTCACAAACGGGGTGATCATGCGGTGACTGTGAGGACGAGTAACCAGGAAAAGGCGTGGCCATTGCACTTGCAAAGCGATGATCGAGGGATATTATACCTTGGTGAGAAGCTTCTTGGCACCCACAACGTGATTGCGCAGTCTGGCAATCAAGGGAATAGTGACTCCCCGGATCACGCACAGTCGCACGCGTCATCGCAGGCAACTGTTCAGCGTAGACGAACGGGTGAGCGCAGTCTGCGCCCGAGAAGTCGTCATCGTGATACACAGTAGAGGGTGGTGAAGGATTCGTGATCAACCCGACTGGCAAGAACGCCGCCACGTCCGCGGCCGTGGAGGAACTCGATTTGGCAAGACCGAAATCGTAGCTGGTACCGAATTGTCGGTCTGTGAGGACCATGCTCGCTCGACGAGCAGGTATCCGAGGGCTGACGTCACAATGGAGCGCAGAAGGCCCTGGCCTCGCGTCCTCGGGAATGGCACCAGTGCCATTGATACGCTGAGACAGGGATCCACGAACTGGTGTAGGGTAATGTAGGCCGTGATGTGAATTCCAGGGGCTGCCATCGTGAACGTAAGTGGGAAAGTTCGCGTTCTATAGACTGACAGACGTACGAATCCTCAATGATGGCCGTCGGTGCATTTACAGGTTCATCGACGGCCCCACGCCCGTGACCACCGAATTGCGGAGTAAAGTGAAACCCACCAAGTTGGGCACATAGGATATTGCCTTGTATGTCGTCCGCTGGGTCACACCGAAGCGGAGAACCAGGGAACGCAAGCGTCCGGCCGCTAGGCCCCTGTTCTTGATATGGTTCGAACGCACCGTCACGTGAACAGTCGAACATTTCTGAGCTGTATTTGGATTTTTCGAGAATAAGAACAATTATCTACACGTGGACGGCAAGGACGGACCTTGAGGGAAGATCATCACGTTGCATGTTACATATATGTGAATCGATGACATCTTCTGCAACGTGTTGTTGGATGGGGTCGGCGGGGTATGATCTCGTTGGAGCTGGTTGCGAAGGTGTCAGGGCCGAGCTACAGGGTGTCTGCATCGTAAGACCCGAGGACTTGGGCACACCGGCGAAACTCACCAGAGAGAAAAAGTGGAATAGTCGAGACCCGACATCGGAGGGCAAGGGAGAGAGAGCTACAAGGTCGGGAGTTAAATGGAAGACGTATCCGAACGTCAAGGTATAGAGTGGAAATTGAGTTCACTTTTGCAGTCAGTAGAACGACTTTCAAATGGGTCTTGGTTAAAGGTCAAGATCCAAGACTGGAATGGTTCTTATACATTCCCTATTTGTCGAATGCGGGGTGAGGCTGCACACCAGTGAGAGGAACATGGCATCCCTACGCTTGCCGCGCTTTGAATGTCTTGCAAATCCGAGGCAGGGCAACAACATGATTGGAACAGGATGCAGGCAGGAGTGTATGTTCCGGTGAGCGATAGGCATAAGCGCTCTCCGGGCCGTCAAAGGCTGTGCGTCGAATGGCGTCATGGTTGAACATTTTGAGCTGAGTGTTGATCATCAAAAAAACCCTCTTCTCAAAGAGCTTAACAAGTGGATGACAAAGCACTCACTGTGCGATCACTTGAGGGCCAGGAGGAAGAGAGCAAACACACGCACAGCGGAAATTGCTGACCTCATCCTACGGATGGGGGATTCATTTTACCACGGCGAGACTGAGCCCGGCCAAGCACACGGCGGCAGAGTCACGAGAGACTTAGAGGGGAGCAAATGGGTCTCAGCGGCACCAGCATGTCCGTGGAGAGCAAACGCATTCAGTGTGCTGTATGCCCCTTGGCCCACAAGCGAGGAGAGGGCAGGCAAAGGTATGTTGTAATTGACGTAAGGCGGATCGCAGGCTGCACTTCATGCGGCCTTCTTTGACGCGATATCAAGGAGATATCCGCTGATAAAGGTCCATGTACCTATCAGCCAGAGGTCCCGCTCTGCGGAGCGCAACGCTAAATGAACGTTGTCAGACGATAAGTATAGCCATGGCCGGTCGCCGCTCTGAGGCGGAAGTTGAGGGATTCCGAACGCACAACATACATATCGCTGCGCCCCGACGAGCACGGCGGAGGAGTCAGAGGGCCCATCATAAAGAACGGGCGGATGCATGGACAACGGGTGGCAGATAATTAGATTCATTGAGCGGGATACACTGGAAGAATGAAATGACTCTGCGGTTGTCGGAGAACGGCGTCATTTGGTGGATGAATTCCACGCAGAACTGCGTCACCTGGCTCCGCTCAAAGCCATAGCGGATGCTGTGAGTGAGGTGACGTCGCAGCATGGTGATACAGGATGGATTGGCGGATACCCCGTCACACGGTCTCAAGTCGGTCAAGGCCGTATGCGACCTGGAAGCATGTCATGTCAATTCAAAGGATAGGGACGGGAAGAACGTCATACCTCTTCATTGCGTCCTCGTCGGCTCGTTTTTTTTTCGCCTCGGTCAATAACCAAAAACTTTTTGACCCTGTCTTCCTCCACATTTTGCAATACATATGCGGCGGCCAAGTACCTGACTGGCCTGTGAGTCGCTGGTGACCCACCTCTGCCGGGAGAGTTGACAAAGCACATTGCTGGGGTTGGATATTCCTCGCAGTGTCGGTGCAGGGAGCAAGGAATACGAGCTTGAAGATGCCACGACTCGGAGGTCTTTTTGAAGTTTCTGTGTGCGAGATCGAGATGGGCTGGGCCCTGAACGAACCGTCTTCGCACCCCAAAACATGGGACCCCCCTCCCTTTCAAACTCCGTACCGAGCCACGCCATCATGAACTTGTCCCTCTACAGCGTCAACGCGTTCGTCATCCTCGACACCGAGGGCCACCGCGTCCTCGCCAAGTACTACCGTCCAAAAGGCAACTCTCAGGACGCGCTCGCCCCAAAGGACCAGCGTACGTTCGAAAAAGGTCTGTGGCAAAAAACAAAGAAGCCCGGCGGTATGTAATGGCTCATGGCGTCCTCCCATCGTGCACGACTCACATGGACACCAGGCGATGTAATTCTCTTTGACGGCCATCTCGCCGTATTTCGCCATTCGCTCGACCTCATCTTTTATGTTATCGGTGGCCCTACCGAAAACGAAATCATGCTCTACTCGGTTCTGACGGCGCTCTTTGATGCGGTGTCACTGTTGCTGCGAAATCAGGTGGAGAAACGTGCCGTTCTCGAGAACCTGGACTTGGTGTTGTTGTGTCTGGACGAGACGATAGACGACGGGTAACCGCTTGACGTTATATCCCACACAAGCCCGTCTCATTCCCGTTCACAGCATCATTGTCGAGACCGACTCCACGACGATCGCTTCCAGAGTCAGTCGGCCGAAAGCCGATACGACCGAAATCGTGATCAACGAGCAGACGCTCATGAGCGCATACCAGACGGTGAGAGAAAAGGTGCAGCAACGGATCCAACAACTATAGACTAGTCGTAGACATCTCACGGCATCAGGGTGTGTTCCCATTAAATATATTCAAAATGCTTGGTACTCGTAACGGATCATGACGGGTGTAAAGTAACTTGCGGCCTAACGCCTTGTCGGTGCTCGCCCCCGCCGAGCAGCTTACAGCCTCCATCTTACAACGATTCCCAAGAATCAGCTCCCTCTATTCGTACAACAACCAACTGGGAGCGATCGCCCAGCATGCCACCCGATCGCCGCGGCGACGGGTCGTGATCATAGACGGAAAGAAAGACTAGGATGCAGCAGAATCAGCTGGCGGTCACCTGCCGAGGTATAATGTTCCTCACCCAGCTTTAATATCCATGCGAGTTAATATCTCGTATACAGCTGCGCCCGATGCTGCGACGACGGTGAGCGCCGCTGCCACCCGCTGGAGGGTGGATATGCTGTCGTCGGATAATGTGAAATCGGGGTGCTCGTAGATGGCGTAGGGACGCATGAAGAAGATGATTTACGGAGAGAGTCGTGAAGTGGAGGGTTTAATGGGGAGGATCGGAGGATCTTATACTATGAGACGTTGCCAAAGGCGAACAATAACCTCAATGTCTCACTTTCAATGCAGCA
>JBBPUP010000251.1:13782-30135 GCA_038094735.1 Exsudoporus floridanus
CTGGCACAGATGTGGCGTGTATGGCGGGTGCTGAAGATAGGACAAAGTGTCCCATTTGATCCATATTGAGACCACCCGTGATTCACGAATTTTTTGTTCCCTCATCTTTTTTTCTTGTTTTCTGATGATGTCTGCGCCTCTTGTCTGCATGTTGCAGTATCCAACGTTCAACTGTGTGTATTTATCGTATGCGTACGCGCACGCTTAGGCTGTCAGTGCCTCGGTTTGCGTGTGATGCATGATATATGCAACCGTGATGTATTACTTACAATAATTGTGTTGGAACCACTTTAAGCGCGATCGTGGAGTCCTGAATGCGGGATGCATGAACTTCGGTTCTTGGAGTTCGTGTCATCTGAGTCTCGTGGCGATCGCGCGAGTCCCGATAGACTCGTCTGCGACTGAGCTCGCTCGGATATCCACGTCCCATTGGTGCATTCACTTGGTTTCGGGTCGGGCACCTCTGCGTGTCTTCCGAGGCAATTTAAACAGAGCGAGAAAATGTGTATGGAGGGACTGTACACACTCTCCAGAACAATTGTCGTCTCGCGCATCATCCTCTGTTTTGCACCCTGGCCGGTCAGCAAATCAGCATGTAGATGTTGAGAGAAGAACTTGTAGAGAAAGCAATGGAGGGAAACGGCAAAGCATGTACACTGCCGCTCGTGTTGTTAGGTCGGACATCGGAAGGGAAGTTCCTGACCAAAGCTCGGTCATCGATCCGCAGCGTACGGGGTGCGAAAAGGGCGCAACTGAAAGATCTCTCCGAATTCGGCGTGCCCTGTTGATAACTTTGACTATCCGGCGAACGGACGTTATTGGGATCTTCGTATTGCTCGTGTGGTCAAGGGAAACCCTGACACCGGTGACGAGATCAAGACGAGAACAGGACAAAAGGCAAAGACGACCAACCGTGGATTATTGATAAGTTTCAAGATGTCCAGCTGCTACGCGCCAGAAAACTGACACTTTTCCTCCTCTACGCGGTCAAACAAAAAAAAAAGTGGAATAACGTTGCGTTTCCGTTCCTGTCCAACGAGCGAGATGTTAGTCAGACCGAGTTACGCAGTCGACGCGATGATGTGAAACAGTGTTCATCCGCGTTGGGGTTGGCGCGCGCGATGTTCAAATTCTACAGACTCAGAGCATGTCGTACCCACCCGTTGGACGCCACCGTCATTTCGGCTACTCGCATGGGGGGTGCTTGCACGACGCAAACGACGCAAGCATACTCGTCAACGTCTAGCACCTAGCTCGATGGTTATGCCTTGTACGCCAGAATTCGTCTTTCATTTGCTACCGATTGAACCCTGACTCGCCGATCTTTCTAGTTCCTGGTACTATGCCGTTCGTTATGCCACGTCGACTACCTCGGCTGCTTGACAGCGACGTCGAGATGTTGCTATCCGGCCCTAAGGATGGGATGGACACAGTACGGTAAAAGGTGATGCTCGTGACAGGTGAGTTGCTGGCAGGAACGGCGAACGCACGAGTAGGAGTTGTCTCAACAACCATCGATTCAGAGGTACTTGAAGAAGTCGCGTGCTGTAGCGACGAGATAAGTCACTAATAAGGGATGGTAACATGCTACTTACCTTATTACTGTTATCCTCTTTTTATATCCCGCACACAAAGATGCACGTTCAGTGGGCAGTCATCGTCAACTGACTAGATCTACCGGATCACACAAGCATCACTTGGATATCTTTACTAGAACCACCTTGATAAGTGATAGATGCACGAAGATAAATGTAGGAGAGGTTCAGCTATAGATCGTGCCGGTCGGGTTGTAAGCTGTAAAGTTTCGGCAAAAACCACTGAGGGCCTCCTCGCTAAAGTTCATGGTGAAAAGCGAGCAGCCGGTGACTATCCAAGATAATTGTGATTGTGCAGAATTCGTTGGCGACGATAAAATTCTCAGTCTGGGATGATTGTTGCAAACATCATCTTAGTTGTGTCGCAGCGTCATAGGGAAACGATCACAGGGCCATGCTTGAGGCGTTGGGGCGCTGTCAGACGACGTCAGTCGAAATTCTATGCTGGCATCCTCAAAGACCGCAATAGTCAAAAGAAACATGGATTATTCAGTGGGCAGTAATCGACAAGCACTCGTAGGGGGGGGGGGGTAAAATCACCGGAACAGCTATAATTCGTGTATACGCTTGAGCAAACAGGCAACGGATGAAGAAAACAGGAAAAAACATATCAAAAGTACTCGCCAGCCAGGAGAGAAGAGTTCCTTTTTTCAACTGGTCCTGGTACCTTGAGAAGCGAGGTGATGCATAACGATCAGTGGCGATGTGGCAGGGTGGAAAACACGGAAGTATACCGGCCACAACGCACAAAGGTGACTCAACCAGGGGTAGCACTGACGCCTCCACTACCCTTTCTGGTTCTGATCACCTTGTTCCTCAGGGCTTGCTCCTTCAACTCATTCTCGCGTTTTTCCAACTCTTGTTTCCCACTAACGCCGTCGTCCTTGGTACTCTGGCCCTACTCCAAGGAGACGACTTAACGACTGGACATTAAAGACAATAAGGCTACCAACCTGCATTTCTTCGTCTTCCCATTTCGACTTGCGGGCGTTCGCTTGACCTTTGATCTTCAGTTCACCCCGTGAATTTTGAGGGAGGTCCGAATCGAGTGTCCTGGAGCGTCTTTCTGCCTTGTCGACGTCCATCGCGACAGGGGAAGGACTTCGTCCGGCACGACGACTGTTTTCTACGGCCCGATCACGTTCCCTAGAAGCCCGGCGACGCGGTGGTGGCGGTGTACGAGATCGGGATGGACTATCGCGCCCACCCTTGCGACCGCCTCTAGGACTTGGGCTACGGCGACGACCATATCGAGGTGGGGGCGAAGGCGAACGACTTGAGGGTGGTGTTGGGGATCGAGAAAAACGACGTCTGCGTAGCGGAGGAGGGCTTCGACTATCACGGCGTCTATCCTTTCCACCACTGTATCTTCTTGGGGGAGACCGAGACCGAGAAGGGGAACGTCTTCGCCTTCGAGAGGGAGGAGACGGTGAACGTGACCGGGAACGGCCTCTAGAAGGAGTTATGGAAGGAGAGCGGCGGCGTCTGGGAGGAGAGGGCGAACGACTGTAACGACGACGCGAACGTTGAGGGGGGGGAGAGCGGGATCGAGAACGGCGGGCCAGTGGTGAGTTATATCTCTGGGGTGTGCGTGAAGGACGCCTGCCGGTGGGCGTGCGGGAACGCCGATTGGACGGTGGCGGGGGTGAGCGAGAACTACGCGCATCGAACGGTGATCCAGATGGGGAGCGGCGGCGTTGGGGCGGTGGAGAGCGCGAGGAAAACCGACGAACTTGACGCTGATGAAAAATGTGGTTAATGGAATTGCGCGTTGAACATCAAGGGACATGGAACATACCCTACCGCCGGCGCCGCCACCCCCACCACCACCGCGCCCACTCCAACCATTGTCCCTGCCCCTACCACCACCATCGAAACCACCACGACCACGGCCCCTACCTCTACCTCGACCCCTGCCACCACGGTCACCTCTTTCGTTTTCTCGAATTTCGTCTAGCCTAGCTCTGCGATCTCTTTCCCCGAATGCGCGTTGGTCGCTCTCCCTTGCCTTGCGCATTTCTTCCTTCTTTTCCTCCACAAATGACTTTGGAACACCAGCGGGTGAATCCTGCGCTTCGAGCAGCAGGCTCCAGAGTGCCGTCATAAAGGCGGGGGTTGAGGACGTAAGGAAACCGTTCAAGTTAATTTGCATTTTCTTGGGGTCGGGGGTCTATTGCCACGTCCAGGATTGAATCAAAACATGGTCATCAGAGACAATATATGATGCTTACGGTGTGATTCGGGTCCTCGAGCAGCCCCATGGCATACTCAACGACGACCTCGTCTTCGAGGCCAACGAGTTCGGTGACCTTTTTAGCAATCCACGGTTTGATGACTTGCAAATTCACTCTTTTCATGTCCACCTGAGAAAAGAAAAAAGGATGAGGATGTTGTTGGGCTGCAAAGACGCAAATGAGGCACTTTTTTGTCAAATTCTGGAGGGAACTTCATTGTCTTGAGTAGCTTGAGCTCCTTGTCGGAAAAGCGCCTGTCTTGGTCGGCAGACGTGCCCTTGAAGAAGCCTTGGAGTAATCTCGTCAACACTGGGAGACACCCGGACAAGTTGTGTGGATCTTTACCTGCGTCCGCCATGGTTGGAACAAAGGACAAGGAGTTCAAGCGTGAGAATGTAAGTCTATTAACGCATTCTATTACAATACTTCTCGCTCGTCGAAGCCTACGTTTACTTTTAACACCCCTCGCTCGTGTAACACCCTCAGGCGCTCTTGGACGACCTTGCCAAGTCCATATTCACCCTTGTTCGAGATGACCACCCGCACTTCGTCGAGATAAGACCAAACACACTTCTCAAACACCTTCGTGAGCCCTTCGAAATCAATCGCCGACATGGCGCGCAGATCTGCAGGGTATAAGGCAAGCGACAGCACACGCATTCGCGACCGAATCTGAGAAAGGAAAAATGTGAGAGCCTCGAGTACCCGTTGCGGCGGCGGTTCCTGTTCAAACGGGTCCACCGGTGGTGGAGATGGAACGACAAGTCCAAAGATGTGGCATTCTTCCAGGTTCGTGTTTTCGGCGAGCTCCATTTCCTTCACTAGGATATCTGCACGCCGTTCCCAGTCAGTCAATATCCCGACACTGATTACTATCCGACACTCACCCCCCCTGTCCACGAAATCAGTTTCGAATCCAATATACACTTTCCTCAGACTGTCCCCCACTCCTCTCAAAAACTTGCCAACGATATTGGCCTCCGACACACCCACCCCTCCCATTCTAACACTTTTGATCCTGGGTCCAGACTCTCCCTCCTTCCGCTGGTAATCTGAACCCGCCATGATCCACTCCAAGACGGGCCCCGTAGGCACACCTCTAAACCCCACCTCTTTCAACCTCCTCGGAGGGGGCTTTATAGCTCTCTCCCTATCCAGTGCAGAGTCAAAGAGCCATGTCGGCGTGTTTCCCTTTACACAGTGCACCCCATCGAGTGTGAGCACCTCGACGTCTGTGAATTCGCCAAGGAAGCTGCACATGTCTCTTGTCGTATGGAACACGAATCCGCGTAGCGTCAGAATCTTCGCGTGCTTGAAAGCCTGGAGACAAGCCGCGCGCGATCGGGAAGAGAGGTATTCCCAAGTAACACGCTCCATCTCAAGGCTTTGGACACGGGGGAGATGCGCTGCGAGATGTGGAAGGGCGTCATCGAGCCATTTCGGATCCCAGGTGTCGCCCCGTGTCTCCCGGATTGACAGCTGTGCGACGTAGCGTCCCAGGCTGGGTATGGTCCACGTTGGAGGGTTATCCCCCGGCTCGCGCGCATAAGCACGTAATAATCGGACAAACTCCATGCTCTTCTTACAGTCACTCAGCCACACGCCTGCCCATATCCCCATCCTCGCGGTGTTAAGCCAGAGTTTGCATACGAGCGCACAGGCGCCGAGGGTATCGAGGTCTGCAGGATGGGAGGACTCGTCTAGGCACAATGTCCGAGGCGCGCGACGAGCAATGATGTCTATGATTTCGAGGTGGAGTTCTGCCGGGAGTGAAGGAAGAGGCCATGATTTACTCGTGGTGGCGGTGAGGGCCGGCATTTCGAGTCGAGGTGGGTATAGCGATTTCAGGTGAGTTTATAACTTTGTCGACTGTGAACCAGAGTGGGGGCCCGATTCTCGCGGTACGCAATAGATGGATATCGAATCAGGCGAAACGTTTATCCTGCTGCTTCTTGTGTTCCAGGTGAGAGTGTGATTCGCAGGCCCAGGATGAGGACAGTGGGTATAAAAACAGTTTCCTGCACCGGTGCGCGGGGAGGGCGGGATGATAAAGGTGCACCGCACCACGGTAAAGCATTGGCAAGTCTGACGAAAAACCTATACCCCATCTCTCCCTTTTTATCTATCGCATGTCTTGTCTCGAGCAGGCATCAGTCATCGTACCGTTTCTCGCCGAGCTGTGCGTCAGCCGAAACATGTGCATGTGCTACGAGTGGGTGTCTTGGAGATGTTGGCTGTGGACTTTGTTATCTTTTCCACTAGTTCGGATACAGCGTAGCTTGTCGAGACGGAGTCACTAGCGCTCGAGCACTGATGGCTGTGAAAAATGAGCTTGGCATTATATCCTCCGACATGACTACTTCTACCACTCTCTAAGACTCCCGTCTTCGCCTCTCCACTGGGGATTCCTCCATGCCACTTCTTGGGTATGGGCGATCGAGCGCGCCCTGACCAGTTTCTCGTTGATAATGACACCGAGACCGGGTCCTAGCATGCGCCGGGGCAGTGTGTGGTGATGCATTAGACGGATATCGGAGGTGTGGCGGCGCGCGCATCAAGGGCGGAACGGTGTGTCATTGATCACAATCACCATGCGGAGGCGCCGCGGTCGTGAGCGTTGAGAGGAGAACAGCCCGCAGATACGGATCGTCAGACATTCAGCACTGATGCACCCGTCGGCATCGGGATCGGCACTCACCACTCGGCACTTGGATGTATCCATCCCGAACACTGAATACCGTCGGGTCCTCGAGGTATGTGTAGAGGTCTGCGTCTTCGCTGTTGTAGTGGATCTGATTCGCTGACGTTCAATGCCAAGCACTCTACATGACGTCCACTGCGGGCGTGCCTCACCTGCCAACTCATCTCTTGGATGAAGACTGCAATACAACCGGATCGCATTGGCAACCACACAATGTGTTAGCCTCGAGTCTGGTCGTGAACAGGGTACAAGACTCACAGTTCAACCGCGCTGTCCCTACTGCGACACATGCTGCAAGTGCGATGGGGCCCAACGGACAGTGCGGCGCAAGGGCAACGTCATACGTCTCCGCGAGCGTAGCAATGCGTACAAGTTCAGAGATCCCACCGCAGTGAGAGACCTAGAGGCGATAGAGTACGATTGTCGGTAAGGTGAGAACATCTTCATCACTGCACAATGCGCACGCACGTCTGGTTGGGCGATGTCGAGCGCCCTTCCCTCAAAGAACGGCCTAAAGTCGTGTCTCGAATACAGACGTTCCCCAGCGGCAATAGGGGCGGAGACAGAGCGCGCGAGGTCTGCGAACTCGGATGGGAAAGTTGGGAGGAGAGGTTCTATGATCATCACACCCCAGTATTAGCAGTGTGAATCCTCGGGAACCAACAGTTTGGGACCCGCCTTCGATGAACAGGACGCCTTCTTTTTCGAGTAGGGCTGCGAGTTGGCGGGCCATCCCTTTATGAAGCCGTCCGTGGAAGTCGACGCCGACATCCATACCCAGCGAACGGACCTCTCTCACACGCTCGATGGTTGACCTTAGGATGTCTGGTGAATCGATCCATGTTACTTCTTCTACACTTGGCCACACCCCGGATCAGCTAGGTGTGAGCATTTGCGTGCGGGGATGACTGACCAGTAGCATTCATCTTGACTGCAGTGAATCCCTGCTGTTTCCGCTCTGCAGCTGCCTCGCGCACAGCACCAGGATGGTCACCGCCGACCCAACCATACACACGGAGACGATCACGGACTTTGCCACCCAGCAGCTGCCAGATTGGAACGCCAAGTTTCTTACCCTTGATATCCCATAATGCAATGTCCAGCCCAGAGAGCGCCGACTATCGTTTTGATGGATCAGTGGTGGGAGGCACTTTGTAGAGAGGGATATGCGCGCGCACCATCAAGACTGGACCACCGCGGTAGAAGCGCGCTCTGTAGGCCGCCTGCCAAATGTCCTCGATACCGTCTGCGTCCCAGTGCACGAAACGGGAAGAGAGGTCACACAAGGCACCTTCGATAGCTTCGGTGTGTCCCTCGAGGGTGGATTCGCCCCATCCGATGAACTCGTCTGCGGTTTCGACACGCACGAAAAGCCATCGCGGAGGGACGCGGAAGAACTGCGCGGTACGTGTGCAGTGGCTTTGAAACGAGGGGGAGGCGAACACGTACCTCGATTTTAGAGATCAGGCTTGCCGAGGAGGTGGTGAGCGACATGGCCCAAGTCGAGGTTGGTAGAGACTCCGTATTTCATTTTAAATAAATACGTGGAAACACTGATCAGGTGTTGCGTACTGATTGATTCGACCGGCCCGGCGACGGAGGCATTCGAGTCATGGCCTTGCCATTTGACGTGCTAGTTGTCTGCTGTCAGTGTTTCACCTTACAGCTGGCACCTTCGAGGGGCTGGGCACGATAAACGCCAAAACGCCGTCAAGTGGCAGATAACCACAGATGGAGCCTATGGGATATCTTCAAACGAGAAACAATCGGTCACGGGATGTTCCAACATTAAGTATTATTCAAATAAAAGATATCCAACATGATTGATAAATAATGGACCATGATACATACACTTCGAATGAACTGCCAATTCCGGGAAATGCTGCCTAACGATACACGTACATATCCGTTCTTGCATGTATTATTTTGCGGCAGAACTGGAAAACTAAAACATCCATGAGCAGACAAATGTGCCGAGCAGTTGATGATCACCAACCTTGGTAACAGACTTCGTACCTTCTGAGATCGCGTGCTTCGCGAGCTCACCCGGAAGGATCAGACGTACAGCAGTCTGTATCTCGCGGGAAGAAATGGTCGACTTTTTCGAGTAAGCAGCGAGTTCTGCGGAGGATCATATGAGCCACGAGTCGAAATGAAGATGAACAAACTTGCTGGATGCCTCAGTGGCAATACGCTCGAAAATGTCATTTACAAAGGAGTTCAAGATGGCCATGGCCTTGTTCGAAATACCAGTTTCAGGATGTACTTGCTTAAGTACTGGAGATCGTGAAGTAAACGCAGCATGCGATTAACGAGGGACGTACCCTTGTAGATATAAGACGAATACGTCTCCTTGCGGACTTTTCGACGCTTCTTCTTCTCCTCGCCACCAGCCGTTGGTGCGGCTGTCTTTGCAGTCTTCTTTGCGCCCTTTGCACCTTCTACGGTTTTGGCGGGCTGCTTGGACGCGGTTCCAGAAGCGGGGGTTTTTCCGCCGGTGGCGGAGGTGGGTTTGGGGGCCATGAAGACGACGGTGCTCTCCGCAGCGATATTGTGGTCACGATGGACGTCAGTGACAGAACCGCATCTAAGCGCCGCCCCTAATATATGGGCACGTGATGTTTGTGTCTGTCTGGTGTCGCGTCACGACGCGTCCCCGTACATACGGGTATAAAAACCGCGTCGACGCAAAACATTTAACGACACGGCCAACATGCCTGCAAAAGCTGGTGCCAAAGGCGGTAAGCTCGGCGGTAAAGTCAAGGGCGCTGAGGGGAGCAAGGGCCGTTCCCGCTCTCAGAGAGCTGGCCTTCAGTTCCCCGTCAGCCGTGTCCATCGCATGCTGAGAATATCTAACCTCGGCCGCCGAATCGGCACTGGTGCACCAGGTTGTTCCCCTATCCATTTCGAGTTCCATCTTCTGACATGGGTACCATTTGTAGTATATCTTGCGGCCGTGCTCGAGTATTTGTCTGCAGAAATCCTCGAACTCGCCGGAAATGCCGCCCGTGATAACAAGAAGCGTCGCATCAACCCGCGACATCTCCAATTGGCTATTCGTAATGACGAAGAGTGGGTCGCACCAGCCGAGTGATTTCTACCGCTGATATCTCTCAGGCTGAGCAAATTGCTTGGCAACGTTATCATCTCCGAGGGAGGTGTTGTACCATTCATCAACCCAGCAGTAAGTTCTCCCTAGTCGGGTTGGACAATCCGCTCACTGTTTCCAGCTGCTTCCGGCCAAGTCCAAGAAACAGAGCCTCGAAAGTCAGGAAGTGTAAAATGCACCTTGATAGTGTACTCTCGGCTCACTGCTGTCAATGCACCTTGCTGTACAATATAAGTACCTACTTTATCTGCCATGCACGTCGTTGCCCCTATCATTCTAGCCCCGAGGCCGTGTTACCGCGTCTATCAAATGTCGATCAACGTTAATATTCTGAGACACGTGCTTGCCTTGGCGCTAAACAACAGCCCACGAGATATCATTGTGCATCCTACAGTATTGTATACCATCCCAAGCCATCCACATCCATATCTAAGCAGATTTGCCATCCATGGTACCTTCCACAAGCTCTCCTACCCATGATTCAAAGACCTCTTGAACCATAACACCTTTTTCGTCAAAGAACGCACTGTACTCCTTGGAGCCTTGTGCGCGGTTCTTGGCGAGGAGCGACTTGCCACCTGACGTAGACTGCACGTAGGCGATGTTCAATGAATAGGAGGGGGCGTTGGCAGGTGATGGTTGAGGGGAGGTAGCAGAAACGGGGAGGGTACGCGAGGAAATCGTGATGCGCTCGGTTACTATCCGCTTTGAGAACGTCTTGCGCCTCCCCACAAACACGATATCGCCCTCTACGAAATATGCGTAGAGTGCCTGAAGGGACGTCAAAATGACATAACTAGAGAAGAATCTATGAGGGACGAGGACGAGAGGAGTTCTTTCACGAAACACGTGCATTATGAAACCGGCCCAAACCGCGGGCTTGGACTGCTCAAATTCAACTTTCCAACCATAGAGACCAGTGACTCCGGCAACGAGTACGCCTGCCCAGCCGAGTGTGAGTCGTACGTCCGTATGGAGATGTATCTGTTTAAACAAATTCGGACGCGACAGATACTGCAGTGCGGTTGAAAAGGACAGCGTTCAGAACGCGAGAGGAATACGTACGCGCTTCAAAGCATCATCACATGCATTCTTGAGGTCGACCGGGCTTGCGGTGTTAACTTTGATAGTGTCACGTTCCTCGGCCGATACTGGGATGCTCAGCGGCCCAGGGGGCTTTTCAGGCGAGGCAGAACTGCCGCGACGAGAGCTTGTGGGGTGTCCGGATGGTTCTGGCGTGAGCTCTTTCGCCGTTTTTTTCTGTGGCATGCTGCAACGAGGGGGACGGGAAGAACAAGAACTGGACAGGCGACGTGTCCCATACGTAGTGGGAAACGCCTTCCTTTTTAGCAATTGCAGTGATAGTACACCAAGTCTCGAGATAGCCAGTCAGGTCAATATGCTTCCTGGCTCGATAGCAGTCCTTGGCGGCGGTCTGACGGGCCTCTCCGCTGCGTTTCATCTTTCCAGACGTTTCCCGATGACACGCATTGTGCTCATAAACAGGGAGACCCGTCTCGGCGGTTGGGTGCGTTCAGAAAAGGTCAAGTTGACCTTGGGAAGTCGGGAGGCAGAGGTCCTCCTCGAAGCAGGTCCGCGGACGCTGCGTCCGAATGCACCCAGTGTCCTCGAGTTGGTGTGTGGGCCCATATCTCACTCGGCAGTATTGTTGACTGCCGCCGCGAAGACTAGATTCACCTCCTGAACTTGACACCATCGCTCCTCACTGTACCCAAGTCTGCCCCCGCTGCCCAGAACCGTTTCCTGCACATCCCCGGCTCGCGGGGAATCCACCGCATTCCCTCGTCGCCGCTAGATGTCATTAGCTCGCTCCTGGCGCCGAACGCGCACCTGAGTCATATCCTCCTCTCTTCTGTCCTTCAAGAGCCGTTGAAGCAGAGGAACAGACCCCTGGGCGTCGACGACGAATCAGTCGATGACTTCTTCACCAGAAGATTCGGTATGGAGTTTGCACAGGTGTTTGGGAGTGCACTCGTCCACGGAATATATGCTGCAGACTCTCGAAAGCTGAGTTTGCGGTCAGTCTTTCCTTCGATGTGGGATGTGGAAGAGCGCGGACGAGGCTCTGTCCTGCTTGGTTCCTTGCGTGCATCTAGCCCTCCGCAATCGAACGAGCACACGTCTTACGACGTGGGAGACTTACAGGACAAGATGCGTGATGTCTCCGTTTACACATTCCAGAACGGCATGAGGACGCTTGTGAATGCCCTCGTGGACTACCTTCGCAAACAGCCCAGTGTACACATGTATAGTGGGGTAAAGATCGTTGGGCTTCGCATCAACTCGAGGAACGATCGATTCGAGGTGATCACAATCCTCGATGTTACGTTATTATTCTCATTCTTTCTTAGGTAAATACCTCGTCACAAGAAACCCTCTTTCCAACCCACGTCGTCTCTGCCCTCCCCCTTCCTGAATTGCGGGGAGTGCTCTCGCCAGCAACACCGCTACCCCATCTTATGACCAACCCTTACTCTTCCGTGACGGTTGTTAACCTCGTGTTCAGCTTACCTCCATCCTCTTCGCTTCCACTTCACCCCGACGGGTTCGGCTACCTCATACCGCGTCCGGTAGATGGCTACCCTACATCCAAGGGTTCAGGAATTTTAGGCTGTGTCTTTGATTCGTCCTCGACTGCAGCTCAGGACACCCCAGGCATCGTCAAGATGACTGTGATGCTCGGTGGTCCATACGCCTCTGGGCCAGTCTTTTCTCCGCAAGTCGATAGCCCAACCCTTCTTTCCGAACTCGCGGAACAACTTGGGCGACCCCTTCCCCCACCCTTGTTTGTCAAAGTTCACTCCAATACAAGATGTATACCATTATACGCCGTTGGTCATCTACAACGGATGGAAGAGTTGAAGAGCACGCTCGCCTCAGAGCCTTGGAACGGTCGGATGGAAGTTGTGGGCGCGGGAGTGGGAGGTGTGAGCGTCGGCGATTGCGTGGAAGCCGGAAGGAACGTCGGGAGGAGGTGGAGCTAGGTTGGCTTTGTGAGTAATGAGTCGGAACCACAAAGCAAATTTACACGCGTCACAAAGTTTAGTGAATCGAGATTTGGGTTTATCCCGTACTGCGCTCACGCTTGGTGGCGTTTCTGTGAAGCCGTTGATAGGGGCGATGAACGGGGGCTTGATACACTTCTCATGAAGCACAGGATTCAATGGCATGCTGCACGTTTGTCACATTGTTTTCCCATGCAAGGGGACCAACTACCGTCCCAAAGCTAATTCAACGACATTTCTATACTAATTCGGGCATCTTAGATGCTATAGGCCGGTAACTCTGTCATCCCCCGGTGCTGTTGCGCTTGACCTAGTCCAAATACGGGTCAGCATTCATATCGCCTTTGACGAGCGCCAGCGTTACTTCAAGGGCCTTGGTTGGCGGTCGGTGAACTGGGTGGCACTCAGTAGCCTTTATCTAGACCCCATTCCGATCGTAAAGTGGCCTCTTGCAACGATCGCAGCGCTCGCGATACGATACATTACAACCACGGCGGATCGTCGTGGTGTCCAGCGTCTCCACAAAACGTGTCTCGGCCCTTGCTGTATATGAATAAGACTGGCACGCCTTTGAAGTTCACACTTGCATCTACCACCCTTTCTCCGCAGGCTCGCTCTCAGGATATCTTGGCCCAAGTTTATTCGTCGTCTTTTTCGTTCTTCCGCATCTCTCCCCTTCTGTGACTCAGGGTGCTTTCCTCGATGGTCATACCTGTTTATCGACACAACTTTGACCACGACGACTGGGAAGTCGCGTCCGTGTATGACAGCGATGGCTGTAGCAGCCTTGGTGGAAGTACATACGACGAGTCCCCGCACTCTTCGCCTTCACTCGATGATCCTGCCTTGCGCTTGGAAGGCTACCCTTACGACGACAACCGTCCTCGTTTTGTCAACGGGTACCCAGTGCCACAGCAACATCAAAACTACCCTCCAGTGGCGCTCGCCCGTTCCAGATGGGATACACGCTGTGTACCCGAGGAACAACGCAGTTTCGTCATACCCCCTCCAGGAGTGGTCTTTCCGCCCAAAGATTGGGCCCCCACTCCGCAGGATATGTACTGGCCTACTACAACCAACCAGATGGCCTCCTCCTGCGACATGCCAATCGGTATGAGTATAGGTCCGATAGAGACGCCATCTCCACCACCCCCACCTCCTCTCCTGCTCTCGCCATCCCCACCGCCACGTAAAGATCGGGCCCTCACCTCGCAGGATATGTACCGGTCCATTACCGCTAACCAGATAGCACCCTCCCGCGACATGCGAATAGGTATGGGTCTGATAGAGACACCATCCCCACCACCCCCACCTCCTCTCCTGCTCTCGCCATCATTACCGCCACGTTCACCGTCTCCAATGATAAAGCGGCCGTCGCCTACGACAACGATCGCACACGGGCAACCACCCCATGCGACATCCGTCACAATGTCCGGCACTGGCACGGGAGCAAACGTCAACGGCCATGCGTCTCCTATTATGCCACCCCCACCACGATATCATGAAGTGGCCCAGGTCATCTCACCGCGCCTCGAGGATGCAGGATGTCAGGCACATTCGAGCATAGCAATGAGCCGTCCTCGGAGGTCTGGGCATGACGTCCCCTCGCCATACGCGCCTGGACCTGGTCATATCCAGGTACCACGGGGGCCACGGTCCGGCGTGGAGTATACGGCAGCAGACGGGCGTTGTGGCGATGGTAGGCCTGGTGGGCATACGAGCTACGATCCGGGAGACCGGTCCGACATATATCCCCCGCCGGTGCCAACCAAGGATGAGGAGCCAGAACACGAACATGACGGTTGGCGAACGAGGACGGCGAGACCACGGGTGCGGGAGCGCCAGCCGAGTATATGGAAGCGGTTCGTGCGGCGGTTCAGTCCGTCGCACGTGTCGGTCGGACAAACGTAACTGGGTGGACCCCTATCAGGTCAGCTGAAGATGCCAAGAACAAAGAAGCGGTCGCTATATTTATGGATATGACGGTCTACTTATCTTTTGTCGGTATCTGGCGATGGAATACGGCCCGGATATCACCTGGGCCATGCTATGTTATGTACTAGAGCCATGCGTACTAGTGTATATGAATTGGGATGGCAGTTCGTGTTTGAGCCAAGTTGGGCAGGTTCAATACCAAGCATAAATGAAACCTCGAAAGCAACGTGGAGGACTCCCGTTGTTCTCATTGCTGCAGTGACAGCGTTACGTCCCCCAGGCAGTGTCGTGTGCCACAGCTCCAACCTTCTCAGTACAGTTCGTCTCAGGGCTAAAAGCTCGTGACTGTCCCAGCGGTTCAAACCACCATTGCTTGCCAATGGAGGGACGACGAATAAAAGCAGGTGTGGAACAAAGAGTGGGACCTCGACCGCCCCCGCCGCGAGATTATGTAGGGCAGTGGCCACACTGCCGACTCGTTGTTTGACATGTTATTTAATGTGGAGGATGATGTCTTGAAGGAAGAAACGAAGGCGTACAATTCAACACCATGCACCATATCCACGTTCCGCCCATGATCTGGTATGCCGTCTGCGGGTCTCTTGTGAGGTGAAACTGTTCTTTCATCTACATTAATAACCGTGTATTTTGATTGCTGCGTAGTAACCTTCATTGTCCTCCCGAAAGAGTAGCCGGCTAAGCGTGACTGTGGAACGTCAGTGTCGAACTGAAACCATCGAACTGAAATGACGGACGACTCCTAAAGCCAACTTTCTTCTGCTCTATGAGCATTTAGACCATCCCTTCTCGTGTGGACAACGACGTCGGTTAAGGGATCGAGCTGCACCCGTGTCGATGAGTCAACCAGTGCAGTGCTTCGCGCCTCGGGTCTTGTAGCTCTCCAGGGTCTTGGAAGTGAGATGCCAAATGAGTTCCTGATGGTACTTCCTTACCACCGATCACCTGATCAGGAATGTGACCATTGAATCGATATTCAAGCAGAGCCTGCGGGTATCAGAACTTATATACATGCTATGAGCTGACATGAACTCGGAGAATGGCGTAACAAACGTCCAGACTCATAAAGTAATGTAGCATGCATGGATCAATGCATCCCATCTTCGCCGGCCGAGCACCGGCACAACATCCATGCGGGTAACTTGAACGCGATTGCCACAGTAGCGTCACCTGCTTCTTTCTGGTGTATTTCACCGTGAGTCGACCAACCAAAGTTAAAAGAGTGAACGCGCACCACGACATGAACCCCCGTTGGCACAGACAACGGCTGGGATGCACTATTCACTTGTTGTACCTAACGAAAAGTGAGCCGTCACGACGTGATCTGTCATCGCGAGAAATACACACAGGGCCAGCTGTCTTTGGATCTACACCATCTTGTCCACTGCTTGATGCATCCTTGTTCGAATTGCTCCCTTCTGCATTGTTCGTCGTCTTGGGCTGTTACACAGAATAAACAACGGCGCCGACTAGTAAACCAAACAATCAGCAAACCTGTTCTTCCGGTTTTTGTTGTTGGGATTCCTCTCGGATGGTTCTTGCGACCGTACGCTGACACGGTTCGTCAGACACACAATGCACTCTCGTTTACCGAAGAAGAGAACACTCACCAGCCTACGTTGAGCTGCAGCTATTCTGGAAGGTCCCTTGATTGCAGTATTGCCTCTCGTGTGTGAATTGGATTGAGATCGGGGCTCAGCAGGTTGAACTGGCTCCCTGGAAAGCCGACTTGGCT
>JBBPUP010000252.1:0-30271 GCA_038094735.1 Exsudoporus floridanus
GACCTGTCGGGGACATGTGGCTTCACTGGACTCCCCGATACCGGTTGGTGCTCAACGGATCTTTCGAATCGGGTGAAAAGAATGAAGTCCAAAATGCCAATCATAACAATAAATAATAGACAGACCTTCGTTGAGCTTCTCCATCCCCGTCGGAAGTGGACGTGTAATCGTCCAAGCTCGATCCATCATGGCTGCGAAGCTGCCGGATAGAATTGTCATCAGTGATTGGCGTATATAAAGAAGATGAGCGGGAGTGTCTGGAGGTAGGTGGGTCCGTAGGAGATCGCGTGATAATTTGAGACCACGGTGGAGAGCCATCCTCATTTTTATTAGTATCAAGATCATAGATGCATGCAATTGATAGACGCATGCAATTCCCGCAAAGAGGACGCGCACCATCACATTTAATGTTTTGCGCTGTAGTCACGATAGTTTCAACACACGTCACTATGTGATGCCTGTAGAAATATACCTTTGCAAGAACTGCAATTTAGAATAGAGCGATCGCTACCGACATGCCCGCCGCTGGACCCTTCCGACAGGGGCCCATTCATTATACTTGGCAGAACGGGTTGATATGCGTCAAGAAATCGGACAGGAAGGTCTGCATCCGACGGCCAGAGGCTAGGTGGTGTGTACGGGGTGATTTCCGACCACTGTTTTGAAGTCATCGATGCTGTTTTTGCACTACCCTCAAAACTATTGTCAATTTGTCGTGCTTTCCAAGTACACTGTGCCTGGGAGAGATGAGTTAAATATGTATTAACCCGCTTCCCAACCTTACCTTCGCGTCATGCCGCTGTGTATTTGCGGGCTATTGCTGTCACTAGGCGGTCTTCTTGTAATGCATCCTCCGGGTTGAGTAGTCCCTGAGGTGACATAGACAATGCCTAAAGGCTGAGGGAATTGGCGTCGAGCAAACCTTCTCAAGTAATCCACTCCACTGCTCGTCGTGGGTAATTGCAATGGAAGCAGGGGGAACCTGCTCATCAAACTGTCAACAACTGTAGGTTCGGGTTCTTCATGATACTCACTGCTCGCAACAAATATTGGTTAATGAAATCCGAGGGGTGAAAGGGCTGAACATGTTTGTTAGTCCACAAACACTCAATTATCTGACTAGGATCGTACGTTCAAGTTAGATACTTGAGGAAAGCGGCTGATAGTAATGTCCTCACGGACACTATCAGTTTCATTACCCGGAAGGTCGCTTTCGGTCGCGTGAATGTTCAACCTGGTAGTCCTGGTCGCCTTCTGAGCATTGGCCTTCGAACCACTGCGACTCCTAGATCCCAGACTCCGTAGGCTCGAAATCCATGAACGGTTGGAAAACTCGACATGGTAGGGTCGTACAGAAGGGATATCTGCTTTGACATTGACTCGTTTTGTGCCCAGTATGCCTTCCAGAATGGCAATTTTGAATCCTTGTATGAATACGGTCTGGTTTGGTATCCCATTGTAGTACTGGTCTGAAGGTCCTACACGCCAATCCATGGCTTGCGTGGTCTCCCAAGTGTAACTCGCTGCTATGTTACCTCCACCAACTTGCACAGCTTTGAGTTGAGCCGAGGCTTCACCTGTACCAGCAGCCTGTTGGTATGCAGCTAGAGACCAAGAACGAGCCTTGTAAAACCCAGTAATCAAGTAGAGGGAATCATGGCTAATAATGCGACCGAGACGCTGTTCGGCAAAAATGTACCAGTCCAACGCGTGTTGCATCGCTCCGTCCAGAAACAGACGTTCATTTTGGAGATAGTAGCGTTCAGCCCCCTCAGGTAGAATGAGGACTGCGCCTTCACGGGAAGACAACGTGAATTCATAATTCAGAGGACCTGGTTGTGCACGCCTTCGACAAGTCAGGACGGGTAATTGCGCGAGGTCCCTCACAGTGAGACAACGTCGCACCTTGTTGGATCTCCACCAGACTCATCTGTGTTCCGCACCCTTGTCACTGAGGAAGTTGAAATAATGCGACCTGCACCTTCGGCTTCGGGAAACTTGGCAATGTCTCTTCCGCTGAGTAGAATGGGGGTAAAGTTGTTGGGCACGCCGGATTCTCGGTGAAGTGAATGTGTAGGGGGTAAGCACACATTAAAAAAGACATCAAAACCGCCATCTCCTGGGACGACAACGCCAACATCTCCAATCTTAAGCCCTTCTCGAACATAGACATCTGGAAGGTTCATGTTGGGCTCTGGCGTCCACAACGGGTATCCGCGACGTGAGATGAGATGCCTTGCATAGACATCCTGCGGGGAGTAGGCCATGTCCAGTGAGATGTTGAGAGTCTCAAACCATGATCCTCAGCGCTCGATAACGACTTGCTGTACCAGTGGCGATGCTGAATGTACAATTAAGAGCAAGCACCATCTGCCAAAGGTTCATTCGCAACCGTCAAGGTCACAGAGCTTCTAATGTGTGAGGGAGATCAGACATACCATGAAGCTACTATCCTAGCGGCTGAGAGTCCAAAAATACTATTCGCTGGAACTTGAAGACACTTTGAAATTGTTGTTTGTGGCGAGGTCAGGGGGCGCGTGGAAGTTTCTTACTATAATTATACAGCCTATTCCGAAAGTCGAGCCGGTCTCTCACGCGCACAAGTCGGAACCGTCAGATTACCAAATAAATATAAGACTGACGCAGTGAGCGGTCCGGGGACGGACCGCATGTTAAAACTCCGTTAAGAACTAATTACATAACCCCTCAAGTGTAGGTGGTATTTGATTTGGCATTAGCAAGTGTGGCTCCAATGCTTTGTGATAGGCCTTTATGACTGACGTGACCGCCAGAGACCCCACTTTCGGGCAGCACCAGGTGAGTAAGTTTTAGTTGCCGAAACCTGGATGCACCCGAGCCTTTCCGAGATGGCCCTCGGCAGAAACAGATCGTCCGAGGCCAGTGCTTGATCATTGGTCACCACCCTATCAAAATCTACCGGTCATTTTCAAAAAATCCGATCCCAAGTTCGCTTCCGCTGTCTCGCCCTTTAAAACTTCCCGGAAGAAAATTTCCTACATTCTAGCCCAACAACCATTATGCTTTTCCTGGCGTACCATCGTACCTGACTAAGTCCTGGAAAAAAAATCATGACAGCTTATTCCGGCGTTCGGCTGGATTGATCAACATTGTCATGAATCCCGACTTGGATTCAGTGAATCAGACTCGTCTGGGTGCGGTCGTTCCCGATCCCTTTGATTGATTCGCCTGGTCTGGACCAGACCCGCAACCATGGACCCCTCTTTTGTCTTTGTGCGCCAGGCTGGGCCATCGGGGCAATGGACTTGCTTAAGCTGCACATCTTGGACGTCCCGCATCACATCTAGCACTTGTCAGGGCTAACAGGCAACACTCACAGATCCCCCGACGAGCCACCTGCATCCAGCGGACGGCTGTGACAAAGTCGTCTCACCATTCTGAGCAAGCATTACAGTACCCCCCTAGCCCATGCTGGCTCATCTACGTACCGCCAATGATTAATGACATGCCTTGGCAGATCCGTATACCCCCGGGACACCGCGGGAACTTCAAACTCAGTAAGGAGAGACAAACACAGATTAACTCAACATTGGCGGTCCGGCCGAGGCGCCTTGGTGGGCAACATTGATCGGGATGCCAAGCACCCCAACGCTCTAAGCAACGGTCTGAAAAACAACCGTTCAACGACTGGATTCGCTAACCCCTCCCATGTTTAAAATTTGCACGCCGACTACGATCCCATCTCAACCAATACTTCGGATCTGTGCATATTACTCATTGTGAAACATTCGTGTATACGATCAAGCACCTTGAGGGTGTTATAATTTGATTGTCCCGAACCCTTCAAATTCTGAGGACCCCTATGTCTGCTTCTTACTAACACAATGTGTCAGAGACACTTTGTTTCCATAGAAAGGTTCCGGAACGCCTCGAAGCCGGCCGCCGTTTAGATTTCCATAATGCACTATTTTGGCAAGTGGACCTCTTTTCATGCATTCTACTCGTTCTAGAATGTTTTCCGGTTGTGAATCACATGCGAGAGAGAAATGAATTCGTGTCATGGTGGTGGTGTGCGCTGTCGATTGTTGTTCACCGATACATAGTGTGCTCGGGAAATTTCTCGTACGCCAGGTACTACTAATACATAGATGCGGCTGGTGGCAGCAAGAAGGAGGAAAAAAAAAGTACGAATGGAAGAATGATGTCAGGGGCCATGAACGTCGAAGTGGCTAGATTGTTATGCCAACTGCCATGAAGAGAGAGATGAATGAACGGACAATGAGGAAATGATGCGCATGTTTTGTACAACAAATTCTTTCGTCGTCCGTATGAAGTTGTGCAATGGTGTGTTGATATATGGTGGATGGCTATGCCACGGATAGAAAAGAAGGGAGAAGAACGGTGAAATTCGTTAGTGAACGACAGTCGTGGAGCCTCCTATGAAGCCCCAGCAGTGGCAAATAATTTCCCTGGAGAGAACCAGTGTCGTCTTGTCCGTGTGCGTGCAGCTTGGCGACACTGTTCGTGAAGTCGAGTCGTCGCTGGCGAAGGCTCCGAAGCGGGTGGAGAAGGCGAGCGGCGCCAGGACGACGTAGGACTTGAGGTGAAAAATGAATGGAATGGAAATGCATCCGTGAATGAGCCTTTCCTTCCTCGATGGTCTTCCTCGACACTGCTGGGTGGAGTCCGTGGTGGTGATGAAACGCGGGGAAAGGAAAAACGCCAAAGGGATGAGGACCACCGCTTCTCTTCACTCCCATTCGAAGATCGAGGGATAGGAATCGGTACAGGCGAACTAGGCCGAGGCAGCGGTCCAGAAACGGAGTTCAGTACATGCGACTGGGGCGAAGGAAGTGGAGGATGTGCGGGCATAGTGCCCATGTGGGCGTGTGCCTCCTGTCGACATGTGTTCATGACTACAGCAGGCACGTAGGGATTCATAGCCTTAGTTATGACAGGTTCACGTCGCCAAATGGCCAAGTGGGCAGGTGAAGTATCGTCCAACATCTTCTTGGAAGTAACGTCTAGGTCTAAACCCACCACGCTCTCAGCAGAGGACGACATGGTGGAGGGGTATGAGGAAGAGTAATCGGCGTCTGGGTAGTCCCACGACGTCGGGTCGATATGATGGCTACCAGGCGTCGCATAGACACCAAGATCTACACTCGATGGCATAGCAGACGATGTCCAAGCGAGGGAGATTTTGGAAATGGAATCGGGTGAGGGGAGGTAAAAGCCGGAGGATAAGGGGGTGGCGCTTTCAACGGCGGTATGCATGGAAGACAGAGTGGTGTGCGTATTGTTGCTACCCGTGAAGAATACTCGACGACCACAGTCAGTGTTGATTTTGAGAGACCTCGGGGGCCCAAGTGCTGGCCTGTTGCGCATCATGCTAATGCCCTCGGGAGTGGGAGGAACTGATGGAAAGGAACCAGATGCAGCGGGAGATAACGGAGAGTAGGTGGAAGGAGGCGTGCGAGGGGCTTCATAAATCTTGAGAGGCTCGAGCATAGCTGGCGATGGGGAGCGTATCGACGACTCGACAGCCCAGGTTGCGTGGCACGACGAATACTCTTCGTCCCGCATCGGGTCCCGAATGGAGTGCCTTGCGTACTCCATCTCCAAATCGCTGTCCTTGCTCCACCGAGAATGAAGCTCCTCGGGTTGATCGGTAGGCTCGCCTGGAGCGGAAGAATCGGAATCACTGTCGATGTCGACATCGATCTCCCATGCGCAACGTGCCATGCTTCCTTCGAAGATGACACCTTCTGCGTAAAAGTGATCCACCTGTTGTATGGCAGCCCTAACCTCAGATAGGGTAATGCGACGGCGCCAGTCCACCTCAAGCATACGACAAAGAATGTTGTTTACTTCGGCAGAGATCGGAAGGACAGTAGGAAGGAAGTTGAAGGGATCCTGGAGGTATGCCTGGAAGGTGGGATCGGATGAGGATGCTGACTTCCAAGGATTGCGGCCGGTGGCGAGATTCAAAAGTATAATGGCCAAGGACCAGATGTCGTTGAACAGAGGGGAGTAGGACCCTGTTGGTGCGAACTCGCCACCTTGGCACTCTAAGTGGAGAAGTCAGCCATGCAAGCGAGCGGTCAAGGAGTAATACGGGCCTGGGCTCATATGATAAACACTACCAGTTCGAAACTCCTCGCTAAACCTATCTGTAGTGGCGAGGCCGAAATCGGTGATAGCCACTCGGAGACCGCCGTCGAAGCATAACACGTTCTCCGGTTTCAGGTCTCGATGATATATCCCGAGCGAATGGCAATACTCGACGGCATCAAGAAGCTGGAGGAATATATGTTTAATTAGATGATCTTGGCCAAGGTAGCGGCAATGGTGCAAGATTTGAGAGAAGAGATCTCCGTCGGAAGCGTAGTCCATGACGAGGTAGGTGTAGTTGTGCTCCTCCACAATTCGGTGGAGGGTGACCACGCTTGGGTGGGCTGACGCAAGGCGATGAAGGGCTATTTCCCGCATGTGTAATTGACGCTGGCGGGAGCTGCTGTGAACCTGTGAAGTGATGAGGCACTTGACGGCGTAATTGCGCATGAGGGGGTCTACGGCGCGATACACAACACCGTATCCCCCTACGCCAAGGACATCGACCAGTTCAAGAGTATCGTTGTCGATGAGCGTACCCAGGGCTGGGGGAGGGGGGGAGTTCGCAGAGGACTGCTTGGGCGGCATCCTGGGATAACACTACAACAACGACAGGGATGGTGGGGACCTAGGAGGTCGAGGAGGCGTCCGAAGACGGGGAATGTGGTGAAGAACAGTGGGAAGCAAGAGCGAAGAGCGAGTTAAGCACACCGGGTAATTTAAGTGTACGCCCTGTTGCAGCGTGGCTGGCATGAGGCAGCGAGACCCCCAGTTGGTAGCGGCTGTTCGTGATAGACGAACGGAAGGGAACGTTTCCTACAGGAAGGTTCGATGATAATGTCATCGAGGCAGGCAACCTTTTCTATCGCTACTGACCACAGGGAGATCAGTCATCATTTCAATATCGTTCAAATCGAAGGACTGCCCCTAAAAGGGCAGGAGCCGGGTGCGAGTGGAATTGGCGGGACGAAGTAGTGCCGGTCCAATTTGGGAGTGCAATGATCAGCACGCCAAGCGATGACACTGGACACTCCAGTCAGCCTCTGTTGCTGCAGGAGACACTGGATAAAAAAATATATCATACGGAAAGTCACAAAATGAAAATTCCGTGTTTGGAAGAACAATCGATCAACGATCAAGACACACTATTCGACCAAGTAAAATGGACCCTGGGCACCTCCTCATATCCACAAGCCCGCCGTACCTAAGTCACTCGGTCAACTGACTAACGAACTCGCGGAAACCGAACCAACCTGAGTAACGAGGCAGCAGCAGTGCGGGCCCGTCGCCACTGTCCACCTGTAATACCGCTTGGGCGTGATGCGCATTGCACAAGGCAGTACTCGCAGAACGCGTCGCCGGGACACGCCCACTCAGCGTGGCAGTGGGGCTCACGTGACCGAAACGCGTCGCGCCTCGGTTGAGGCAGGTCGGAGCGGGCGGGGTCTCAAAATGGCAAGTGTGAGTTTAAATCCTAAGCGAGCCAGAACGCGGTTCATTTTCTCTTCCTCAACGTGTTGCACAGCGCCGGGCCACGCCTCTCACACCTACTCCATTCTTCCTAGCTCAATGTCCGTGCGCTCATTTACTGTATTCCGGGACACCACTGCCGACCTCCTCCAGTCTCACGATGACAGTGACGTTCGCTCCTTGACGCCCTCAGCCACGGACCCGGCTGCCACATTACTATCCACCCTTGCCGCGATTGAGAAGGAGAACCTTCACCCAGTCACCGGTCAGCGCGCTGGTCCTACTGTCTTCTCCGAAGCGAAGAAGAGGAAGAGCGGTGCCCTTGCTACGAAAGTGCTCGTCGCTCCCTCTTCCAAGAAGCACAAGGAGCTCAAAGGGGAACAGAAGAAGACGCGAAAGCCTCTTAGCTCTGCCAGGAGCGCTGATGCTCGGAAGAGCACTTCCAAGTCGTCTCGTTCTTCTCGCAAAGCCTCTCCGCTACCACCGGTTGCCGAAGAGAAGGAGTCGCAACACCGACCAGCGCGTCTCTCAATTTCTCAGATTGACATTGACTCTCGATGCTATGAGTTGACTGTCTCGCCTTTGGCAGACGTCTCAGAGGCCTATGATGCGGCCCGCACAGGAAGCCAAGAGCCTGACGTGCACACGGAAAGAGTTCGTATAACCACTCCTTCACCATCGGCGTGTACTGATTGCGCCTCTAGGAAAAGTCGGTTGAACCAGCCATCCGAGATTATTTCTCTCCTTCCATGGTCGACAAGCCTCTCCAATCTATGAATGATACATCACGCAATACCGACGACGCGTCTCGTCAGACCAACGACTTCTCAACGCCGGAACGCAAGCGCATCTACTCCGCATTCACATTTTCTTCACCGTCGCCGACCTCAGAACGCTTCAAGCAAGCTCAGTCTCCTCCAACATTTCGTGATTCCCCGGCGTCTAACTCGGAGTGACGAGTCCAAGGTTATCCACTCTTCGTTCTGATGCGACAATCAATCCCCTCATGCAAAATGAGCAAGATCCACTCAAAAGGATACCATTGCATATTTGTGTATATCATCACTTTCATCTATTCCAAGCATCTCTACGCCATCTCTACGGTCGAGCATACGATTATCCATCTTGTTTTTTATGACCCCCGTCTGGTTTGCTCGCTTTGCTTTTGCTTGTCGATTTGTGATTCCAACATACTCTTGTTGGCCTGGGGCTAAAGCACATCTTTGTATTACCAGACATACATCAATTTAATTCATATCCTTCATCTCAATGGTCCTTGATGGTTGCATCAATGTTAACGTCACTCTTCGTAGTTGTACATGCCCTCCATCATCACGCTGACACCACTTTGCAATGGTTGAGTGGTTGTCTGTTCGGATGTAACGGTCATTATTTGTCACCGCTGTGCTCTTCGATGGCGATAAGCATTGATGGCTAGTACTTGTCCGCGTAGGTCTTATCAAAGATAATGAGCAGACGTTTTCTCATCGGCACCCAAGCGACTGACAATTTTCTGGGCCCAAGATAAGGAATCGCACAAGAAGGCAACACCAGGTTTCATCTTTTGATGCCCGCGGTTCTTTCTTGCATAGCACCCCATCTTAAAACACTTATCAGGTCGCTGTCATGGGCGTGGTCCGCACACTAGCCCAAGCCCTTGAAATCCCTCATGACCCGGGCCTCACTCTGGCCCAGCAATTAATCACCGTGAGTATGCCCTCTGCACTCTGACAATCCTTCTTCAATCTCGGCTCTTCAAGAATGAGGACCTGCTGCCTGTAACCCCTGAAAACAGAACATGGCGTGGATACAATTATGTTGCATTGTGCGTCTAGGCGTGCTCTTTCAGACAGCACGATTCATGACGTCGGGGGATCGAAAACAGCTGGGTGGCAGACATGTTCAACGTTAACACGTGAGTCGCGCGATCTGAAAAAGAAGGAAAATTGGTGTTGCTAATATCCTCCTCAAGTTGGATGATCGTATCGTCCATGATCCAATTGGGTATGTCATGGTGGCAAGCGTGGATCTGTGTGTGGGTGGCATTTGTCGCCGTGACACCGTTCCTGGTGTTGAATGCGCGACCCGGCGCAGTGTTCCATGTCACATTTCCAGTCGTCATCCGCACGAGTTTCGGTGTCTTTGGAAGTTTGTGGTGTGTCTTCAACCGGGGCGCAATGGCATGGTGAGGACACCGGACAGCTCCCCTCCTCGTGTCTGTGTTTAAAATGAGATGGCAGTATATGGTACGGGGTACAAACAAGCATTGGAGGGACATGTGTTTTGGTGATGCTACGGGCCATGTGGCCTAGTGTAAATACGATTCGTAAGTGAAGCCGTCTTTTTGAGGGAGCATTGGCACAGTCTCTAATGAATATGACTGGGACGTAGCCAATTCACTCCCAGCTTCGTCTGGAACGAACACCAGGGACTTTATGTGTTTCTTCTTGTTCTGGCTCCTATCGTTGCCATTGATATGGTTTCCCGTGCACAAGATGTTCGTAAGAGAAGGTTCTCGGCTCCAGATTCCGTCGCTTACACCTTCTGGAAAGTCGCCACTTCTTTGTAGTGAAGACGGTGGTTACGCCCACCGCGGCGATTGTATTCCTCATATGGTGTATCCTCAAAGCAAATGGTATAGGTCCGATCGTACGACAGCCTTCGTCTATCCATGGATCTAATCTGGCCTGGGCAATGGTCGTGAGCCTCATGTCATGCATCAGCAACTCGGTAACGCTCCTCACGTCCGCATGTCCCGTTTGCTTCTTGGTCCCCATTCTCATTTTGATACAAATAGGAACGCACCCGATTTTGCGTCTAGGGCAAGGACGCCCGCTGCGGCCCTTTGGCCGCAACTTGTTGCACTTCCCTTGGCATCTTCTATCGTGTGTTTGATTGGTATCCTAGTCAGCTCATCTTCCCAGGCTATATATGGAGAGGCTATCTGGTCACCCATCGATTTACTGGGCCGATTCTTGGATGAGAGTCCTACTCCGGCGACGAGGTTCGGGGTTCGTCCAATACTTACTACGTTCACTGTGCCTGATGTGGCTCACCGGTTGACTAGGTCTGGTTCATCTCCGCTTCCTTTGTTATTGCACAGGTGAGCGAGAGAATTGTTCGCATCCGATATGCAAGCTGTGGTACCATTACTCATGGAATAAACCATACACACGCCAGATGGGGTATGTGTGTTTCATGTGACCGTATAGTAAACGGCGATTCATGTTCTGCTTCGTTCCGCTCGATTGTTACTAATGGGTGGTTCGCGCGTATACGTTTGCGCAGAACGAATATATCTGCAAATTCGGTTTCGGCTGGGTGCGATCTGACCGCACTATCTCCTCGTTTCATCGTGGGTGTCGTTGTCAACCGTGGTTTTTCCTACGCCAACGTGATGTATGTTTATAGAATATCCGGCGGGGTGGATACCTTGCGGCCATCGTTGGCTTATGCATGTGTCCATGGAACTTGCTCAAGAGCAGCAATAACTTTACAACCTACCTGTCCGCATACTCTGTCTTCCTGAGCTCCATCGCTGGGGTAATGGTGAGTCCATCTTCAAGTGGTTAACCGTGCAATGTGTGCTCACGGAAAAATGGTCGGAATTTATTTGTGCCTGCAATGTAATTAGGTCACGGAATATTATCTGATCCGCAAGGGTCACTATAACGTTGTCGATTTGTATCAGACGGGAAGGGACAGTTGGTACTGGTATACATACGGGGTAAATTTTCGGTGAGTGATTGTAGACTCTCGCTCGCGGTGTCACAGCGCCACTGGGACACGCACATGACTTACGACGCGTTTTACAGTGCTTATGCGGCCTACATCGCTGGTATCTTGATCAATGTGGTGGGGTTTGTGGGCGCAAGTGAGTCCTTTCTTTTCCTTTCTCGGCCTTTCGTACCTTCCCCTTGGCGATGGTCCGTCACGGTGTGCCCGAGAAAAAGAACGCGACTGCTAACGTTTCCGCCATAAAGCTGGTCATGTGGTACCGATTGCAGCTACACGGATATACGAGCTCGCATTCTTTACAGGTTTCGGGGTATCGTCTATCGTCTATTATGTGTTGAACCGGTTGTTCCCTGTCGTGGGTATGGCCACGACGTTTGAGGAGATTGATGTATCGGAGTCGGTGAAAGTCCACATCGATATTTGAAGGGAGATGCCTTATCACATATGTCGTCCAAGTAGTGGTAGTAGCAGTAGTAGTGCAGGTTCTGAACAGGCTTTCACATGTTTTCGGGGATGCCCGATGTATGATGATGTCACCTGAGGGGGAACCGCGACAGAGCCCCGACTTACGCCTTGGTCGAGCACGATGACGTCTGGCACTCAATCACCCCCGCTTGAAGCAACGGGATCCCACATCCCGATGGGCGTATCGTCCATTGACGGGACCTGCTCTCGACCCATGAACGACATCGAACAGCGCGCAGGTAGGTCCCATCCAGTCTTAAAGGGGCTAGTGTGTCTAACCCCTTTCATACGAAAAGACTACTTTAGTGATGAGGTGCGTTGAAACTTGGCAGTTTGATGTGTTCTATACCTTACGGCTGAGCCGGCCCTTGCATCCAAAAGGTTAAGGAGCACTATGCACAATGTTTGCCCGCTCAGAAGCCACACCCTGCAGAGAAAGACACACAGGGGAAGTAGGAAAGTCGGAAAGCGACATATTCTTGTTTTACGCGTAAACACAATCGAGGCCGTTTTTGACTTACGTTCTACTGCGTCTGGGTACTGGTCAAATATCTGGACCACCAATCCTCGAATTTCGAGAAACCCAAGTCACCGACCAGCTCTTCCGTCTCTTCAGTGGACAAGTGGCAGTCCCTAGGACGTGCGACTGCATCCGTTGGGACGGAGCTGTCACGGACAATATGGCTTATGGGGAGTTTGAGGATCTTTCCAAATATCTCGCATATGTTGTACTTGGTCAGGCATTCACCTGCCGCATAGTGCACGACTCGGGGAAGAGCCTTGTTCAAATCTATCCCTTCATTGTGAAGAGAAGATGGAAGGTGGGATTGAGCACCTACCAGACAGACGAACAAGGAATGAGGCGATATCGAGCACATTGGTGGGGTACCTTTGCGCATAGTCATCCATCTTGTAAGTCTTCCCAGATTGGTCCTGGACGACATCGAGGAGGATGTTGATCGCGGAATCGGAATTCTTCGGCGCTGGACCATAGCTTGAAAATTATGTTAGGGAAATACGATTTGTAAACTTGGCGACTCACAGTACGGGCACTCGAAGGACTACAACCTTGGCACCACTCACTCCTAACACGGCCTTCTCACCAGCCAACTTGGTGATACCATATTCCTGTAACGGGTTTGCCTCGCTTCCTGGTTTGTAAGGAGGGTTCCTGCCGTCAAAAACATAATCTACATTCCGGGGCACCTTCTACGTGAGAATGTACGTATATTCGCTAAGACAACCAGGATACCTGTGGAAATGTATACAAGGGTTGCATCGTTATCTCTGCAGATTTGAGTGAGATGTCCAGGCACATCTTGGTTGAGCTATATGGGTGATGTTAATCACAGAACCCGGTGAGGTCATTACGCGTGGACGCACCTTAACTGCGGCTGCAGCGCCACCCTGCAGAATAGGTTTTTGACGATTTTTGTCTCATGGAAGAGTATACAACTTACTTCTTTGAATGCATCTGGCCGTCTTTCGGCTGCACAATGAACCACCCCTTGAATGGATTCGGCCCATCAGCATTGAGCCCCCCGAACGTCTATCGATGGGCCATTGACATACAGTTGAATTTGTGCTCGCTAAACAACTTGCGGAGGGTCGCACCTCCCTGGGAGAGCAAGTCGGTCGTCAAGTCGAGTTTGACGAGCCCTTCTTTGGCCTGTGAGTATGATAGACCGACGGTGGGGACGCCTGTGCGTTGGAATGCACCGTACACGGCAGTCCCTAGGACGCCAGATGCACCTGGGCATGATATTGGTCCATCAGATCGTCATGGAAGACACAAATGGTTGAAACCTGTGACTAGGACACTCTTCCGACTCATCGACTTGGATTTAAAGCGATGGTTGGGCGCGGTCACCAGATGACCTCGATCGCGGTGTTCCGCAAGCACTGAGCCAGTCCCACGCATCTCGGCTGATGCCGGATATGTTACTATAATCGAGAGAACTTATGAGGTACACGCTCAACTCCTTTGCTTTTGAGGTGTAGCTAGCCCTTACTGCGATAGTGTGTCATAAATCGTCGCTCTCGAAAGTTGGCCGTTGGTCGAGTTCTGCGCAAGTCGACAAATCCGCCCAACAGTTTCCGGTGGACAGGTCGGTTCGTGATTTGCATGAGAAGTGTCCTCACGCTGACATTTACTGTGACTCTGTTGTCTTCCTCAAAATATCTGAGCTACTCCTCCGACTCCTACTAATTGCCACGATCACTTTGTGGCTCAGATCAGCCAACTTCACGACGTTATGACTCGCAGCCCGAACGGGCTAGTGCTGTCGTACTCATGCTCGCACCTAGATTGTTCTTCCTACATTTTTCGTCTGTTTCACTCAATTTCGGAGTCCGGTCTCGTGCAATCCCACCGACTCCAATTTCTCCACCTCTCCGATCTAGAGCATCGACGGATGGTTCGTTAATGCTTATCGAGTAACGGAATTGGCAACGCCCCGGAAAAGTCCATGGGAGTTTGCGGGTTAGGGCCAACGGCGAACGTGGGGCTCACCTATCGCCCAGACAACTCTCCGTGTCGCGTTGGACGGCGAGCCTCGTTCGTTGGGATGACGATTTATGTAAGTGGTATGCGCATCGACCCTGTTTCATTCTATAACCATTCCAGCTCTCACTGGTTCGTTAGGAGAAGACTAGTTCATACTATCTTTGCCTGGCTTGTTGGAACTCTGGATGTCGAAGCGCAACTACTGTTGACCCGGCTAATACTTTCATCATACCAAGAGCCCACTTCAAGCTTCGAGTTGGTACTTGGCATATGCAGTAATCTTCGCACAACGTCGCGTAACATGTTAGCGCCACGGCCAGCACCAAAGCGGTATAGCCGGGGTTGAAATCAGATTGGCATGTGGTTGTGCTGTTCCTCCGATCGATCCATGCGCGAAAGGGTAAGCCACATGTTCATGGTCAGTCGGTTTCGCTTAGAAAGTCTAGTCACTTCCTCACCAACGTGCATCGCCTTGAAACACGGCGCACTTGTCGGTCAACGCCTATGATATATTCTGAGTTGCCCTGGGCCTGATTCATGTGAATCTAAAACGACCCTGAGCGTGCCTGCAGAAGACTGGGGTCGAGTTTTGCCCCATCACAGGGCAGAGTCTGTCCCTTGAACCTTGGATTTGGATAACCTGTGATCTCAGTTGTGGTCCTTTTTTGCCCATCCACCATGGGAGCAGGATACTTTGGGACTTGGAATTACATCCTCGGGTGATAGTAAAGATAGACTTCGTGGCGTTATCATTGAACGGTGCCGGATCCCTAGTGCATTTGAGGGAATTTTGTTCGCATCAAACCGTGTGGTGCGTAAGTTCTCACGCGAGGGATTTACCATCAAGTTGACAACCGGCTGTGACTGGTTCTGACCCCTTTCCCTCAAGCGGCGGCCAAGGACTCGCACTCGCAATACCCATTGGAGCAATCAGTGTGAGTGGGATTTGTATCTAGACGATCATGAAAACCGCGTAACCATCCACAACGTAATGGTTTCAGATTTGCCTGTCTGATCGAATTGCAAGTCTTAACCTCCTAGTGCCCAAGGTTTAAATCCAAGTCATTCCTATGACATTGATAGTTCGACAGCACGTAGCCACTAGGCTCGGGGCCTCGGGGTTTAGTCCAGCGACCAGGAGTGTGGGCCCGACATCAATGAAAATACTGCACTGGATCAACTCTTCTTCAAAATCAAGATAAGCTGGATGTAGCTGTATTCTCGCATGGTTATGTGAATTACCACACCCCGCCGGAGCTAAATATGCGTTGACACGGACCCTCTCGGTTACGCTTCTGCCTGTCAGATTAAGGTATAATGCGTGTACGTCAGGTCCGTCAGACAGACCTACATATTTCAGACACAGACGGGACAGCAGGCTGTTTGCCGTACGTGGTGCCCATCTTTTGCATTCCATCCATTGTACACTCTGAGCTCAGGATGATACCCTTCAAGCCTTCTCTTGTGATTCAATCCACAGTGGCGGCTTCAAGCTATATGCAGGCTGAAAATCCCAAGAGGGAACTTACTTCTCCTTATCCACACACTTCATTCTTTCGGTAAGCACAACTCATACGCCAAAGAAAATCCACTCAGCCTGTTTCTCTAGTTCCTTACTCTTGAATATGCAAATATATAGTCCTTCTGTTAAAGTGGTCAAGTTGCCTGGGCTGGAGATCTCGCAACCTCGTCCGGTGTTTTGCGACCAGGATAAGATCGAGGGAAAAATTATGCTCGATCCCAGCTTCCAGAACGGTCGTTTAACGATTTCTGTATGTGTTTCTCTACCTTTGTCCCTTCCCTCAACTGATAGACGGTCAGCTGGAGGGAGTCTTTGAATATTCCTCTGCGATGGACAATCCGCATGACCAGTACTCTCATGACCCGGTAGTCAGAAGACATCGACATGTGTTCTTGTCTTCATCGGCTACCATTCCTATCTCATCTATCCCTGATTCTCGATCGACCATCCGCGATGCACTAAGCGTTCGCAGGCGGCCTAGTGCATTGAGCCTGAACAGTCCTGTGTCTCGTTCCTGCGAATTCAGTTTCGAACTCCCTCGCGCGTCACGGCCGCGCGCGCACATACCCGCAGCGTTCGCATCCAAAATTGTTCCCGGGGATTTGCGAAGATGGTCGCGCACAGAGGAATTTGAGGTCGCATACCGTGTCACGGCGGTCTGGGAAGCATCTGATGGGCCACAGCCGAAAGCAATGTAGGTCAATCGGGGCATGCAAGATAAAATAAGGTCTGACCTTTCTCCCAGATTAGAAGCCCCTGTGTTATTCCAGCCGGACACCGATTTCCAATCCTTTGATGGTTCTGCTATGAAACCGACATCTTGGTTAGAAATGCCCATGATGGCTGAACGTCCAATTCCGTTCAGCTGTGCGGTGAGCAAATATAGGGCTTCATTGCCAGGATGAAACTAATGGTTCTTGTCACAGGTGACACTTCCCCGCCCCCGGTTATTTTCTCGCTGTAGCTCCATCCCATATTTTGTTGTGTTCGCAACGAACACTAGATCTCCATGTTTAGTCAAGGAAATCGCCGCTGATGCGTCGATAGCTGTGTTTCTTATCCGCAAAATTACCATTAACCCACAACGCACGCCGCAGTCACTGACTCTTCCGGATACACCGCCTGCCAGTGATGATTCGGACGGCCAAACATCCCCATTCGCACCTCGCTCTAGGCTACTCAGACGATCGGACAAGAGAGCTACTCGATCTCACACTCAATATGAGTCCTTTTCGGGAAGCAAAGCTCTAGCAGAGCTCCCACAAGAGGTTTTTTCGGTGTCGCGAACGCTGGAGACCCAGCTTTCCATTGGTTTCCCGAAACGTCCTCGGGTAAATTCCACGTCGCAGAATCTTCCTGATGGACTCTACAAGGGGAAAGTGCAGCTATCCAAGGATATGTTGCCTAGTATGGATTGGCCTGGAATAACCGTCAAGGTGAGAACTGTCGCCATGCACGGAGATTGAGCGTATCTCACTCTCTTTTGTAGTATTATCTTGAAATGTCTGTCTTGTTTGGGCAAGACAACGTGAGGGCGCGGGTCCCGATCAAGCTTTATTAGCCCACCTCATTTATCTCTGGTTAGCTTTGGTGGCCATCCTTGCTGGCTCAAGGATGGCTGCGCCATCTATGCATCTATGTTTTTTTATTCGTATTATCCGACTTTAGTCCATATATTAGACTCGTGCATCATTATCATCCATGGCATATTAGGCACTTTAAAGCTTATATATCACTGACGATATCTATACATACTATGTTTCCTCTGTTATAGTGAGCACTGAGCGTGGAGGTGTGTGCTGATATCAAGGCCGGGCGGGCCTTCGTGACGGGTCCCGCTTGGGGATGATTACTGCATTCGGCAGCTGACAACGTTCGCAAATTACCGCTGTGACTGCTGGTGTGGATAAGTTTGGCTTCACCCCGGGCGGCTCAAGTTTCCAGGATTACCGCAAGTCATCATTTTGGAACTTTGATACTAGCATCTGAACAAATCGTCTTCCACGTCCTCGAGTCGACCACCCATTAGGCAGTCATTGCCCGAGAACATAGACGCAATGGACTCCGCTGTCGAACATCCGACGACTACTTGGGAAGCAATGCCGGAAGGAAACGTATTCTATCGACGTTTACAGCTCTATTCGATACCAGGCAAACTACCCGACCTGAACGACTCTGTCATTGCTGGGTGTCGAAATGGCGGACCCATCGGTGCGTGTGCAGGCTGTTTTGCAGCGACGTCGTACGACCCGCGTACATATGTTGATTTTGGCTACTGTATCCTATAGCGTTCATGCGTGACACGTCCAAGATAATCGCTATCGGTCGCGCTGGTCTTGCTTTCTCGAAGTCTCAGATTCAAGTGTTTTCTTCCGCGGGTGAGGGGTTGTTGTTACTCAGTGTGGATATTCTTCTGCTCCTACACTTTGGGCGACGATGGCTGACGGGCTAGTGGACAGTGGGATCAGGGGAAAATCGTTCGGTTTGGATGGACTACCGATGAACGATTGGTGGTGCTCAACGAAGAGGGTGTCTATCGATTATACGATCTTCAAGGCGACTATCAACAACACTCTCTCGGATCAGAGGCCGCAGAAACGGGAATAGTAGACGCCCGGATCCACGAGAATGGACTAGTAGCTCTGACGAGTTCGTTGACGTTCCTGGAGATCAAGGATTGGGAAGGCGGCAAGCCGCTCACGTTGGCGAATCCTGGTGTGTGGGGGGTGACGTGTCTGTGTGCGTTTGACGTGAGAGAACTGAAATGGCGGAACGATAGGATTGTCTGAGCCACCACATGCGTGGGCCGTCATTCCGCCTGACCAGAACATCTCGCGACACGTCGAAGTGTTGCTGTCGGTGGAGACGACGATTCTGGCTGTCGACAACCTGGAGAGTATGGACCAGCGTGTAGCGCGTGGGCCATTTCTGAAGGTGTCTCCGTCGCCGAACGGCAAGTTGTTGGCACTCTTGAATTACAATGGTCTTTTATGGGTCGTCTCGACCGACTTTCAACGCAGCCTCGCGGAATTTGATACTCAAACGGCTGGGGCAGAAGGTCCGGTCAACCAAGTTGAATGGTGCGGGAACGATGCCATTCTCGTCACATGGAATAATCTTGCATTCTTGGTCGGACCGTCTGGCGACACTCTGCGGTAAGTCACCGTGCGGATTCGGAGCCTTGAAAGGAATATAAAGTGTGATAGGTATTTTTATTCCGGGGGGACGTTTGCAGTCACAGAACTCGACGGCGTGCGCGTCATTGGTCAAGAAGTCTCTGACTTCATACAAAAAGTGCCCGGTATGTATAGATGCTCGAGTGGATGACGCGTTGCGGAACTAATCCAACCGTTAGCGTCCTCGATGTCGGTGTTCCGACCTGGTTCGACGTCTCCATCTGCCATACTGTTTGACGCATGGGAGAGCTTTACTCAGCGTTCGTCCAAGGCAGACGAGAGCATTCGGAGTATCCGACCTGAACTTGCAGCGGCTGTCAACGAATGTATTGACGCTGCGGGCCACGAATGGGAACCACACTGGCAGCGCCGGCTTCTCAGTGTCAGTCCCCTTATAACCTCACAATTGTCCTTTCTTTTTGATAAAACACTGGATTTTTTTTCAGGCAGCAAAGTTTGGCTGGGGATTCTTGGATCTGTACAACCCTGGTGATTTCGTCGCAATGGGGCAGGCACTGAAGGTGTTGAATTCGGTCAGGTTCTACGAGATAGGTATACCATTGACCTATTCCCAGTAAGCAAAAAAAAAGTTCCATGTTTCCACCATCTTACTGATAAGTTGTATGCGTCAAGATATCAATACCTCTCCCCGATGCATCTCGTCACCCGGCTAACATCGCGGAACTTGCACCTTCTCGCCCTTCGAATCTCGTCATACCTCTCGCTCAAGGCGGATATCGTCTTGAAGCACTGGGCCAGCGCAAAGATTGCGCGTTCTAAATCCTCTGCCACGGATGCCGAAGATGGGGAGTTGTGCAAGGTCATCGTTGACAAATTCGAGAAGCTCGGAAAGGGTGCGGTGAGTTACGCAGATATTGCATGCCGCGCATGGGAAGTTGGCAGGGCAGGTCTGGCGACCAAGGTGAGTATGCGCTTCGTTTGCTTTACATTTTCCCGTGTCCATCTTTGTCCACATTGACTTGCCACCAAGCTTCTCGACCACGAGACACGTGCCTCGGATCAGGTACCACTCTTGTTGACAATGAAGGAAGACAAATTGGCGTTGTTGAAGGCGGTGGATAGTGGGGATACCGAACTCGGTAAGTGTCTGTCTGTATCATCCGTAGCGGGTCGATTTGCTAAGCGTTTCAGTGTACCATGTTCTGCTACATTTGCACAAACGACTCTCGCTTGGCACTTTCTTCCGTCTTATTGAGGATGGGGGAGAACGTCTCGCACCTGCCAGCAGGCTACTCCAGGTGTATGCTCGGGAACAGAACAGGGAAATGTTGCGGGATTTCTACTATAGCGACGACAGAAGAGTGGAGAGTGCGGTGCTAGCGCTAGAAGAAACAAACCAAATGACGGTGCGTGTGTGACTTTTGTCGACCTTGCTCACGTTCGTAATCGTGCAAGGTGCAGGACCAAGCAGCCACGATCGCTTCTGTCAAGGCCGCAGAAAAGTTCTTTTCCGAGGACAAGGATCGCGGCTTCGAAGCCAAGGTGCGTTTTTTCTTTTTTCTCGAGGCTCTGGAGATTGATATGGAGCACATTGGTTCGTCGGAAATGCAGATGATGGACGAGAGCGCACGTTTACTGGCGATGCAACAACAACTTGAGAAGGACTCCGATGGCAAGGTCAAATTCTTTGGACAGAGCGTCTCTGAGACGATACGTACCTGCCTCCTGAATGGGATGAGCAAGAGAGCAGACAAGGTCAAGAGCGAGTTCAAGGTGCCCGACAAACGGTGGGTGGTTGTTTGTCCCTCGTTCTCGGGGTCGTCCCGGAGTAGATATCAATCCCAATGACATCTTTTTTTTTGACGTAGATTTTGGTATATCAAACTGCATGCATTGACGACACTCAGAGACTTTGACGGTCTCGACACGTTTGCGCGATCGAAACGGAGTCCGATCGGATACGAGGCGTTCGTTCGACATCTCGTCACAGCTGGGCATCTCAAAGAGGCTGCGAGCTATGTGATGCGATGTGATGCACCCAAGAGGGTGGAATTGTATGTTCTCTGCCAGGACTGGCGCGCAGCTGGGAGGGAGTGCAAGGAGCGAGGCGACAAGAAAGGATTGGAGTATGTTTTCTTTTTTCCCAGTTTTTTTTTACGGTGAATCATTACTGAAATATTTGATCAGAGCACTGAAGAAACAGTGTCCAAACACATTGATCGCGCGAGAACTGGATATTCTAAGCGCATCGATGAAGTGAGGGTAGCCATGGTCACACGTTGCGTCGGGTTTCGTCTGTGTCCATTACATGCGCTTTTTGACGTTACTGGACTCTGATTCATGATGACCACGTCTGTGTGAGACCAAGTTTGAACGAAAAGGCTTGTGCATTCGTCTAGTTCATCGAGTCCATCCGATTCGATAGTAAACGTATTCTACATCATCGTCCGTGCGGCTTCTTTCAGACCTACCATCCTCATAAGCGTCACATACGATAGATTCCTTCGAGAGAATGGTGAGCTCTCGTTGTGATCCCTCCAGGCCACAACCCTTGGAGCCAAATACCTCCTCGACGGTGTTGGACTCGAACGTGTGCGTTGGCCGGAGAGGGATGACGAGGTGAAAGGCGGGATCCTCGTTCAAGTCATCGGGATAGGAGAGGAGTGACGTGACGCAACCGCGTATCCAAGTGGCGTGCTGAGGTTCGTACACAATGTCGGCGCCAAAGACAAGGTCGAATGGAGTCGAGAAGATATCGGGTATAGGCAGCGTCTCTGTCATCGTCGCTGGAAACGAAGACCAGTCCAGAGAATGACTGTGGACGAGGATCGTTGAATGGCCAGTGTCGTTTTCATCGGGAACGCCGGCGGGGAAGTTGGCGTCGATGTTGGATTGGAGGTTGGCTAGTACGGCTGGATAAAAGTCGGTAAGGGCGATGGTCGCTCGAGGGTGGAGCGTGAGGGTCGGATCTGGGTTTGGGCTCTTGCAGGGAAGCGACCCCTGCAACAGTTTTGCTACCGTCAGCCCGACCAACCCAGTACCTGCACCTAGCTCGAGGACACGGAGTGGTCGCTCCCGGGCATTGAGACCATCAGTATCACTGCCCGTGACAGATGGACCCCACCGCGCGCCAGTCGCGTATCCCAGACCAAACCGATCGGGACACTCCACGATCATATCTGCGAGTACACATGCCCCGCCCCACGTCTGTGCCCCAACGCTCGCGTAATCGTGGTTATCCAAGGAGATGTCCGTCAGGTCGACGTGGACTGTCATGATCTTGTTGGAGTCGATATCGTCACCAACTATTGGGGTAGACGCTGGCACGGGGGATTCGAAAGAGAATCGGCGGTGAATTTGGGGTGCGGCGGCGACGCCGGCGCAGGTCGCGAGGAGGGAGGCTGCCTGTTGGAGGAGCGTGTCGGTGTCGGTGTCGATGGGGAGATCAGAAGACGAGGGAGTTTGGGTGCCGGTGTCGATGACGGTATCAATAAGGGCGGATGTCAGCAACGACCGCTGTCCCTGCCGAGATTCGAGTTGAGCAATGAGCGCTGTAAGCCAGCGGATTGCATAGGTGCGCTCGAAAGCATCGGATCGGACGTGTTGGACGGCTTCGTCGCCGTGGCCATCAGGTGACGAGATTGCATTCTTGTCACGGTCTCGCCGTCGTCTGCGAGAGCCGCGCACTTGAGGACAATAGAGCGAGTGAAGGTATTGGAGGGACTCGAAGAGCTGTGTGGACGTGAACGCGGCGATCTTGGCGATGGGCGGAAGACGCGACGTCGGCGGTTGGCACATCGCATCTCTCAAATTGCCATGGACGTCGCGATGAACTTGAACTCAAGCCAATCATCCGCATCGTCCTTCGTTATGCCCCATGCGTCCCAATCTCAGTCCTCCACGGCATCCGCTTTTTCGAGCCTCGTGTCGATCCCGGGGCATTCGTCCAGCTTCAATTCAACCTCGTCGTCCTTTCCAAGTCTGTCTCAGGAGACGACCGGCGTGACTACTACCAGTACCACCGGGTCGACCCTCGCAGACCCAAATTCGCCGGAACTGTTCAAGCAAAACGTACAGATCGCCATGGAACAGGTCGCTCGTGTCAACGCACTCGTGCGTAGCGCGTTGAACGGCATGTACATCCAGCCCGAAACTCCAACCTCTCTTTCTCTGACACTCACTCCTTTTTCGTTAGACAAAACGCCTACCAAGAAGGCGTCAATCCAGCACAGACCCAAGGTCGGTACCGTGCTCTCTCGCTCCGTGTATTTACATAAAAATCGTCCAGCGGACTTGACAGCACTAGATCAAGCCATACACACTCTCGCCGACACGCTCAGACAATCCGGCGTCGGTGCGTACCCACTCCCTGCACCCGTTGACAGTGCACGGAACGTGGCTAGTCCACCGACCGAGCAGCAGCTCATCGCGGACACGACGCGCGGGGTTCAGCAGTTGTATGAGGTGTTCAAACGGATGCAAGAGAGCAGTGCGGTCGTTGCCAACCTCTTGGCTGCTCCAGAAAACCTGGGACGGCCAAAAGCACAGTGATCGTCGAAGGTCTGAAAAGTTGATATCGGTTGGCGCGTGAGAGCATCGGTGGTAGGTCGGCTGGACAACTTTGTTCGCAGCGCGCGATCCGGGTCCGGTAATCGCTAATGGGATATGTCGTCTCTAGAGAACGGCGCCATCACAGATTATTGGATCCCGACTTGAGGCGATTAAATACACAAACATCTACATACACACTGAAGCCCCTTCTTTGACTTGTATCAACACATTCCCGGGTATGAGGATCGTTCAACCAGACTGGGTCGAGTTGACATAGATGGTGCTAGAGACACACAGGACCTATGAGAATAGATTAGCGACCTCCGGTCATCAAAATACATTCAAAGACCCGACCTCAGAAGGGTAGAGGTTCGTGCAGATCTGGTTCAAGTTCGGGTTGTTCTGGAGGAGCGTGCTCTCCGTGATGTTGAACATGCCCGCAATGCCCACACAAGTGTCCCCGGACTGCACGACATAAGTAGTTTGGCAGTCTTGGCCGGTAATACCCAAGCAGATGACCTATGGAGGATTCAGAGTCAGTCGTGAAATACAACGGCGTCGTGGAGGCCTCACTTCGCCAGCATAAAGGTTGTCACAGTTCGCGTCGATGACTCCGGTGTTCACAGCTGCGAGCTGATAGCTGTGGGTTGTTAAATATGGGTGATGGATCATCGATACTCGCGGGACAACCCGTGCACATACGTGGAGACGTTGTACTCGGCCGATATGAGGTCACAAGTATCACCGAGAGCGACAGTCGCATTGCGATCACAGTTGGGAGGGAGGGCGGCTTGGGCTACAACAAAGTTGAACACCAAAAGTGAGGGTATAACAACCACGCACCCTGGAAGATGGCTGTAGCAGCGAGCGCAAGGGTGGCAATGAGACCAAACATGTCGAACGAGAAGCAGAGGACGAGGTTCGCAGACGACTGCCGTCTGCTCTGCAAAGTACAACAGGTTTTATAATTTTTCACTGTCAGGGCCTTCTATTTTCCTTGTTTTGTTTTCAGAATCCCGGCAACTTGAACTCGACGCACTACCCACGTCGTTCGTGGCATGGGAAAGCGAACAGGCTAGGTACGCGCATATCGTCCGCTAAGATTGAAACGAACTCTGTCGGTGATCCAGGGTGCAGCGTGATCATGGACAGTACCCGGGCCTGGCCAGGCGTGGTAACAGGAGAAGTGGTTGCCGACAAAGTGCGGTATACGACGCTGTGTCCTATAGCGCTCATACACGTCCAAGATAATCGCGATCGGCCGCGCGGGTCCTGGAGATACTTGGATCTGTGCAACACTGGTGGTTTCGTTGCGATGGGGCAGGCACTGAAGGTGTTGAATTCGGTCAGGTTCTGACGAAAATGGCATACCATTGATCTATTCCCAGTAAGCAAAAAAAAAAAAAGTTTCATGTTTTCACCATCTTGATGATAGGTTGTATGCATCAAGATATCAATACCTCTCCCCGATGCATCTCGTCACCCGGCTAACATCGCGGAACTTGCACCTTCTCGCCCTTCGAATCTCGTCATACCCCTCGCACAAGGCGGATATCGTCTTGAAGCACTGGGCCAGCGCAAAGATTGCGCGTTCTAAATCCTCTGCCACGGATGCCGAAGATGGGGAGCTGCACAAGGTCATCGTCGACGAATTCGAGAAACTCGGAAAGGGTGCGGCGAGTTACGCGGATATTGCATGTCGTGCATGGGAAGTCGGCAAGGCAGATCTGGCGACCAAAGTGAGCACGCCCTTCGTTTTCTTCGCGTTTTCCCGCGTCCATCTTTGTCAACGGTGACTCGTCCCCAAGCTTCTCAATCACGAGACACGCGCCTCGGATCAAGTACCACTCTTGTTGACAATGAAGGAAGACAAATGGGCGTTGTTGAAGGCGGTGGGTAGTGGGGATACCGAACTCGATAGGTGTCCGTCCGTAGCGTCCGTAGCAAGAAACATTCCAATGTACTAGTATGCCATGTTCTACTGCACTTGCACAAGCGACTCTCGCTCGGCGTCTTCCGTCCGATTGAGGACGGGGGAGGAATGCCTTGCACCTACTGGTAGCTATAGGCTACTTCTGGTGTGTGCTCGGGAAAAAGACAGGGAAATGTCTGCTATAGCGACGACAGAAGAGTGGAGAGTGTCATGCTAGCGCTAGAAGAAACAAGCCGAATGATGGTGCGTGTAAGTAGCAATGCGGGAGTCGTTACCAACCTCTTGGCTGCTCCAGAGAACTTCGGACGACCAAAAGCGCAGTAATTGTCGAGGGTCTGAAAAGTTGATGTCTCTGATAGGTCAGCTGGACAACTTCGTTCGAAGCGTGCGTTCCAGCAACATTCAGGTATGTCGTCTCTAGAGAACGGCGCCATCACAAAATTTTATTGGATCCTGACTTGGGGCGACTGAATACATATTCATCTACATACACACTGAAGCCCCTTCTTTGACTTGTATCAACACATTCCCGGGTATGAGGATCATTCAACCAGACTGGGTCAAGTTGACATAGATGGTGCTAGAGACACACAGGACCTGTGAGAATAGATCAGCGACCTCCGGTCATCAAAATACATTCAAAGACCCGACCTCAGAAGGGTAGAGGTTCGTGCAGATCTGGTTCAAGTTCGGGTTGTTCTGGAGGAGCGTGCTCTCCGTGATGTTGAACATGCCCGCAATGCCCACACAAGTGTCCCCGGATTGCACGACATAGGTAGTTTGGCAGTCTTGGCCGGTAATACCCAAACAGATGACCTATGGAGGATTCAGAGTCAGTCGTGAAATACAACGGCGTCGTGGTGGAGGCCTCACTTCGCCAGCATAAAGGTTGTCACAGTTCGCGTCGATGACTCCGGTGTTCACAGCTGCGAGCTGATAGCTGTGGGTTGTTAAATATGGGTGATGGATCATCGATACTCGCGGGACAACCCGTGCACATACGTGGAGACGTTGTACTCGGCCGATATGAGGTCACAAGTATCACCGAGAGCGACAGTCGCATTGCGATCACAGTTGGGAGGGAGGGCGGCCTGGGCTACAACAAAGTTGAGCATCAAAAGTGAGGGCACAACAACTACGCACCCTGGAAGATGGCTGTAGCAGCGAGCGCAAGAGTGGCAATGAGACCAAACATGTCGAACGAGAAGCAGAGGACGAGGTTCACAGACGACTGCCGTTTCCTCTGCAAAGTATGACAGGTTTTATACCTTTTCACCGTCAAGTGCTTTCCATTTTCCTTGTTCTTTTTTTTTTTTTTTTTTTTTTTTTGCGCGACGGCGATCAGAATCCCGGTGACCTGGACTCGACGTTGATACTACCCACGTCGTTTGTGGCATGGGAGTGCGAAAAACCAGGTACGCGCATGTCTTCGAACGAAGTGATCCGTGTACCCAGGCCGGGCGTGCAATTGTCAGGCGTGGACAAAGTGCCGTATGTGATGTTGGGCTGAGATGGCCGCCGTGTGAGGAGGTCGCGTAGTGTGACAACTCAACTCCGGTCACAAAGGGCAGTACTAGTCATCATCCGAACAATCATGACCAGACCATGAGGTATCCCAAAGTCGCGGGTGCGTCAAGACATCCGCTATATCGCCCTCATGGTCACGATCAACCCCAGGTTACGAGCTCATCCAACAAATCGGCGGCGGCGGTTTCTCCAGGTATCCATCCCTCCGTGTATCTGGCCCATGTTCCTCACCCGATCCAGCGTGTTCCAAGCTGTGCATGTCGAAAACCATCAAGTGGCAGCATGCAAACTGATCTACATCACCGATGAAACGACTGACAAGGAACGCAAATCAGTCGACAAGGAAATGAAGATACAAGCCGCCTTGAAACATCGCAATGTCCTCGAATTCATCAGCGCTGTCGTCGTTGAACTCAAATACAAGCATCACTATGTACCGGGCATCTACATGCTTCTCGAGTTTGCCGCGGGAGGCGACCTCTTTGACAAGATCGGTGGGTGTCATGTCAAGACAGCGGTCTTGTCGCGGCGCTCAGGTCTGCGACAGCCCCAGATATAGGTACCGGCGAGGACGTGGCCCATCTGTATTTCAAGCAGTTGGTGGATGGCATGGCACGTCCCCTCTTTCCTCGTCCTATCGCGCTACTCGCTCAACCTCGTGCAGGAATTCATTCACGCGCAAGGCGTGTGCCACAGAGACCTCAAACCCGAAAACCTACTTCTCGACGCCGCCGGAACGCTCAAGATATCCGACTTTGGCCTGTCTGTCGTCTACAAACAAAAGGAGACTGGCAAGACGCGCCTTCTGACCGAACGCTGTGGCAGCTTACCCTACATCGCCCCTGAAGTGCATGACTACGTCTCCTTCTCTGACAAATGTGCTCACCAAAACGACAGCTGAATTATGGGGCACCATATCAAGCCGAGCCTATCGACATATGGGGCATGGGCGTTATCCTGTTCACGCTCCTCGCAGGGAGTATGTATCGCACGCGTCGACTCTTGGGATGTTTGTTTCTGACCCTTTGTTCAGACACCCCATGGGATCAGCCCACTGATCGCAGCACAGAATTTTGTAGGTATCTCTCCGGAGAGATATTCAACGAAGCGCCGTGGACCAGATTTAGCACCAATGCGCTCTGTACGTCCACCCCCCCCTTTCTGTGACAGCGTCCAAACTCGTGTAGCTCTGATCTGTGGCATGCTCACCCTCGAATCTGACGAACGTATGACTATATCTGAAATCCGTGCGCACCCTTGGTATTCAAGGTAAGTTGCAACAATATCGGAAAGCCATTGCCGTTCACTCCCACTAGACCGACCCAGCTTGTTACACACGGCTTGCAAGCACTGGCTGAACAGCTCACCCAATCCTTGCGCGATAATGGTGACCTCATGTACGCCAATCCTGACATCTCGGGCACTAGGTAAGCATATCTATCTCACCGTTCCGACGGGCGGCACTCTAACCGTGTCCTCTTCCGAAGCTCACGTCAAGACGCAGAGGGCGACGACATCATGTCCTCTGCCCAATCACAGTTCACGCAATCCCTTCTCCTATTCGTAAGTCCCTCCCCCATTTTTCGATACCCTGTATGACGCCGTCCGAAACAACCCAGTCCCAGACCCAAAACGGCAGACGTTATACCCCGCAACTCACCCGTTTCTACACTTCGATCGGACCAGGCATCCTCATCGATCTCGTCAAAGAAAGCCTCGACGCACTCGAGGTCAAATACAAGGATGCCCCCGTCATTGCCGGGTCGGGCTCGGGGCCGAGAGCGGTCCACCGACTGAGGGTGGGTGGGTACGACAAGCGCAGGATCGTGTTCAAGGGGTGGATCGAACTCGAGACGTTTAGTCGCTCGCAGGTTGATTCGGGGGCGTTTTGTGTGATGCAGCGGGACGTGGTGTGTCGTGCTTGAGCTCGCAGTTGTTTTGCAGGCTGACCCTTCTTTATGCGACAGGGAAATCCGATCTCTTGGAGGCAGTTGTGGAAGTCGTTGATTGTTTCCCCCGCGGTGAATCCTCATGTGTTGCGAAAGCACAAGACAAGCAATGAATAGGAATGCATGACTGGACTAAATTTTATCGTAAAACCTACAAGATACCCCCTGACTAGGTAATCGTACAATCAAGGAGTAGTAGTTTTCGGGCACTCCAACAATGGAATCAGTCACACACGGGATGATTCTAACTTATTGATGCTCGTGAATTACAACGAAAGGAACACCGAGATTAGATGATACACTGAATGCAGATGATAAAAAGATGTCGAGCCAATAAGAAAACAAAACGGAGACAGCCTTCTACACTTCTTGGCTGGCGCCGTCCTTCTTTCCTTTGCTGTGACAGATATCAGGCACATATAAGCTCACTGGACAAAGTGAACACACCTTGTTTTGCTGGGCAAGAGCTCGGGGTTGATAAAGGGAACGACGCCACCCTGGGATATGACCACGTCACCAAGGAGTTTGTTCAATCTGACACACATGATAAGCAAAACTCCTCATATTGGACCCAGGACTTACTCTTCGTCATTCCTGATGGCGAGCTGAAGGTGGCGAGGAACGATACGTTGTTTCTGAAAAGTATTGAACGTCATGATGTGACCCTGATAACCTCACTACCTACTTTGTTATCACGGGCGGCATTTCCAGCAAGCTCAAGAATCTCAGCAGCAAGGTACTCCAAGACTGCCGCAAGGTATACTAATAATGCATGAGTCACTGATGAATGAACGATGGGATAAGATGACTCATACCTGGTGCACCGGCACCCACACGCTGAGCATAGTTACCCTTTTTCAACAGGCGGTGTACACGGCCGACTGGGAATTGGAGACCGGCCTTGGCAGAACGAGATTGCGCCTTGCCTTCAGTCCCGGCCTTGCCACCAGACTTTCCAGCTTTGCCTGTGGATCCCGTGAGATTAGAAGCCGCCCAGAGCAGCCACCGCAGAGTACACACCCTTTCCAGACTAAAAAGTGCTAATATGAGGTGCACGTTCATCACAACAAAAAAGAGTGTTGACGAACCATGTTTGAACTGTACAGATATACAAAAGGCGGTGGCGGAGAGTGGGTGGTGGTGGTGGTAAGAAGTCAAGAGGTCAGTCAACAAACAGTGCGCGTCCCGCGTCATATATATAATGGTCACGTGACATATACCGTACTGGTACACGTCCCAATTTGGCGGTGACATCTTTGATCCCGAACACGTCCGTGCACCGAGGTCAGGTTATTCACTAACGCGGCCGACAAATGGTGCTTTATACTACTACTCATGCGCACGGCGGCTTTCGCGTGCCCGGTGTCTGGTCAATGATGT
>JBBPUP010000253.1:0-32010 GCA_038094735.1 Exsudoporus floridanus
CATCTCCTTTTGATGCCGTCGATGCTGCATTCGCATCCGATTGGTCCGTATCCCCAGATTGAGTCTGGCGGACGCGGCTTCTTCGGCTGCAATCCTTGCGATGCCCTCCCCCAAGGAACTTGCACTGTTCGCAGCGCTTCTTGGGTTTAGGGCAATCTTTAGCGAGGTGAGGTCCTTTGCAGTTAAAGCACTGCCCTCTACTCACTGCATCGACGTCCATGGCGTCGGGGTCCCTTGTTTGGCCTTGGTTTCGCGCGTTCGTCGTCCAGACGCGCCCCTGGTTGCGAAGATCGAAGCTCTCCATGGCGTTTCCAACCTTCTTTATTTTGTCCACGTAGTCGTAGACGTCCTTCTTTCTCTTTCCATCTAAGAAGATCTTTCTCATAATCTCCTTTTTCGTATTTTGCTCGAGAAAGAGCACGCCTATTTGTTGGCCGCATTTGGCCTTTTCGTACCACGCCAACCATTGGGTTAGGTAGGCTTCTACCCGTTGGTTGGGTCCTTGGCAATACTTTGCTAATCGCTCCATGAACGTGTCAGCCTCATTACCGGGCTGGAAACGGTTTTTAATTTGTTGGGCCATTTCATCTGGTCCGGGCCATGCGTGATCGGACCCGTTCAGATATTTCTGGATTTGGGAAGCGGCCCACTCCCCAGCTCCGTTCTTGTCCTTGCCGTCTTTACTGCCAATGCGGGACCAGATCACAAGACAGTAGTTCTTGTTTGATGGGAATGCTTCTCTATTCATTTCAAAGTAGACCCCCATCTTGGTCCACCAATGAGAAAATGAGTCGTAGGACCCGTCAAAGTGCCCTGGGTCTGGCACTGCTTCCACCTTCTTGTTTATTTTTACTTCGGGCCGCGCCAGTGGTGCGGCGGCTCCGAGCCTTGCCTCCATGTCGTTCAGCTGGAGGGTTAACTGCTCGATCATTGCCAGCAGTTGGCGGGTTGTCGCAGATTCGCCGGACATCGTGGGAGAGGATGGTGGGGAGGCGAGAGGGTGTTCGGATTGTGCCTCGAGGTCTGAGTCGTCGAAGTGGGGAAGCGCTTCTCGCGGGTCCCACACTTTGTTCTATTACTTGATTGAGAGCTGCTTCTAATGCAGGCTCCCCTGGGACTCTAAAAAACGCTCGGGCTGGTTCTCGGGGGTTTCTTTGGTAAGGGAGGGGTCGTGAGAGGACTTCTGCTACCTCTTCGTATAAGTCGTCGTATAGGAAAAGTGAATAGTCGGGTTCTTCCCGCTTGACCTCGGTCGTATCGAGGGGTGTTGGTGTATCATCGTTGGGGTCGCGTTCGACCGAAGGGAGTTCGAGCTCGTCTACTGGCTCAAGCTTTACGTAGGTAGTTGGGAACATCCTAGTCAAATCTTTGCTTGTTTTACACCCAACACTGCAGCCGTTGCTGAGGTTGTAACTCAAGCGTATGGATATCGGGTCAATAACCCTCCCGACTATCCCAAGCACTACGTATCATACGTAAAAGAAGAAGTGGCCTCACGAGGACCAGGGACGTATCCCGTTCGAAAGTGAAAAGGATTGGGGCGGTGTTTAAACACGTTCGAGCCGCTCGAGGCTACCCCTGTGCCGCCTTAGATAGCTAAGCACCTTCGCACCCTCTAGTGGGTGGGACTACGTAAAAAGTGGGTGAAGAAAGAAGTACGGTAGGTCCGCTTGAGCCTGCGGTCCGGCTATATCCCTTTAGCGCTAGGGGCCGCGCGTCGACGATGAGGAGAGGAGGTTTGGTCGGAAGTGTGGTAGGAAGTGGTAGTCTAGTTCTAATGTTGCCGACCTTAAGGACTAGCCCTAGGACACAACACCAAACCTAGCTTATAGAGTAGAGACTAGAGCAATTCTCCTTGAAGGGAAACCCAACAAGAACTAGACTGGAGTTCTTGGGGCATTGCATGTTCAATATATATACTCCTACATATGTTTGTACTTATTTGTAAATGGTCTGTGCATAGGGTATAGGGTACGTCGTCATAAGTGCGTTATCATGATGTCATAGATAAGTAAGCGAGTCTAGACTAGTTCTAGATCGCTGTAATTAAGTAGCCTGTACCTGGATCCTTCTAGAATCACGGAGATTAAATACACGTTGTGGAACGTTCTAGACTGTTCCCACGGTCACGTGATGAAAGCATGATGAGGTCACGTGACCTTGAAAGCACGTGATTGATCACATGACTGTCACGTGTTAGGTTAAATAGGGGTCGAATTTAACACAACGAGCTTGGCGGCGGTTGAGGTGCTGGGGAGAGCGGAAGAAGGTCAGGTTTTTGTGATTGGTGAACACTTGAACTGGGAAGGGAGAGCCATGAAGATAATGACACCATGTTTTCAAAGCTCGGATAATTGCTAGGAGTTCCCGATCATAAATGTCGTAGTTGCATTCCACTGGGGAGAAGGATTGCGAGAGGTAAGAACAAGGGTGCCAGTCTCCATTGGCATCGGTTTGGAGGAGGATAGCGCCTGATGCATATTTGGAGGCATCGGCGGACAAAGTGAACGGTCGGGAGGGGTCAGGGAGTTGCAAGGTAGGTTGTGAGAGAAAAAGGGATTTCAAAGTGGAGAAAGCAGTGGCATGGATGGTGTCCCATTTCCACTGGGTGTTTTTCTTTGTGAGATCAATTAGTGGCTGAGCGATGTTTGAATATTCGGGGATAAATCTTTAGTAGAAGTTGGCAAAACCTAGGAAGGATCGGACATCCTTTACTTTTGCAGGAGTTGGCCATTTAGCGATGCCGTCTAGTTTGACAGGATCCATAGCGAGTTGTCCCGGTCAGACGATCATGTCCAAATATTCTACTTCAGTGGTGGCAAAAGTGCATTTCTCGAGTTTCAGATGGAGATCCAGTTCCATCATCCGTTGGAATACCCGTTTGGTATGTTTGGTATGGGTAGCTTCGTCTGGGGAGAAGATAAGGAGGTCATCCATATAGATGACGAGCCATCCTTCAGCTATCATATCCCTAAACGAATCGTTCATGAAACGCTGGAATGTTGCAGGGGAGTTGCACAGTCCGAAGAACATGACTGTCAGTTCGAACAGCCCACGGTGAGTGATGAACGCCGCCTTCCATTGGTGTCCGTCTTTGATACAGACATTGTTGTATCCCCATCGTATGTCAAACTTAGTGAAAAGTTTGGCTCCTTGTAGTTTGTCGATAAGGTCGGAGATGAGTGGTAGGGGATATGCGTCTCTGACGGTGTGTTCGTTCACATAGCGGTAATCTTGGCATGGGCATAATCCTCTGTCCTTCTTTTTGACGAAGAAAAAGGGGGATGCTTGGGGAGAGTTTGAAGGGCATATTTTCCCTGAAGCGAGATGTTCTTCAATGAAGTCTTCAGTGGCTTTTCTTTCATCTGGGGTCAACAGGTAGAGTTTTCCAATCTTTGGAGTGAAGGTGTCGTCTAGGTTGATCTCGTAATCATAGGATCGGAAAGGGGGAAGGGAGGCGGTAGCCTCTTTGGAGAATACCAGGGCAAAGGATTCATACTCTGGGGGAAGGGTAACCTTGGGTTTAGATTTTTCGGCTGCGGTGGCCAACTCGGTGGTGGTGGTGAGCTTGGCAATGATTGGGGAGTGGTTTGGGATGAATCAATTTCCACAGTGCAAGAGACGGAAGATTGCTCAGTTGTCTAGGGCTCTTTCGAGAAATTGATTCTCATCTTTGTGGCGAAGATAGGAGAACAAGTGGTGGTCTGTGACACGATGTACCATTGTTTCGTGGATCGAGGGTTTTGGGTACACTTGGTTATGGCGATCTAGATCTTGCGAGTGAAGGGTATAGAGAAGTTTCGACTGGTTGGTCAATTCAGGGATGGAGAGAGTCTTAGTTTGCCAATCGATTTTCAGGTTGGTCGTCCTCAGCCAAGGAAGTCCAAGGATCATGTTTTCTTTTCCATAAGACATGACATGAAAGGTGACGTCGTGGGTGAGTCCTCCAATATTGAGGAAGAGGCGACAAGTGTGTTTAATAAGTCCTTGTTTATTCTCAGAGAGGTCGGCGTTTCAGATGAGGATGGGGAAGGATAGTTTTGTTAAAGGTAGACGATGTTTTCGGGCGAACTGGTAGTCGAGGCACAAGATATCAGCTCCGCTATCGACGAGGGCATGGGCATCAACGACTTTCATGGTGTGCGTGGGTTTGATCACTTGAAGGGGGATTCGCATAGATTTGGATGATGTTTTCACAATTACATGTGCACTATGAGGAAGGGAAGATTGCGTTGATCAATCTTCCCGTTTCAAAAATCCGTTGAAAATGTTACCTGTCTCACTACATTCTTGTCATCATCGTCAACTTCCTGGAGAGAAGGGAGTTGTTCTTCTTGTTTAACACGTCTAACCTTCTTAGCTGGGGAAGAGAACGCTGGGCAAGCTCCACTGAGGTGTCTGGGTTTGCAACACCTGAAGCAGAGTCCTTTCTCAATGCATCGCTTACACTCTTCTGGCGTTAAGTGGGTGACTTTCACCACATCTACGTCCATGGCGTCGGGGTCTTTGTTCTTTGGAGTGGGGTTGGAGAAGGAATGATAGGTTCCTTTCGTTGGTTGACAGTTTCGTTGGATGATTTCTTCTGCGCGTTCCCATTGGGTTTGGATGTGGATGGCTTTTGCGTACCATTCTTCCACCTTGGACAGAATGGTGTCCATGGACATGATTCTTTTCATCAGGGAAGGGGGAATACCAGCAGAGAAGTAGCCGATTAGTACGTTGTGATCTGCAATGGCGGCGAGGGCTACGTTGTTTTGGAACGTAGATATGTATTCTATGAGAGATGGAGAGTAGGTTCCATCGCGTTTCTTAGTCATCCTGGTGGTGGTTAACCAGGCGACTGCAGTTCCAGTGATATCTCATTGTTTGAACGAGGTTTCGAAGGCGGTGACGAAGTCCACAAAAGTCCTGAAGGATATGGTGGTTCCGGAGATGCAGTTGGTACGAAAGGTCGAGGCCCAGGTGAGGGCTGAGCCTTTGGTCATATATAATAGGGCGAAGGCGATCTTCTTTTCATCTGTGTCATAGACTGCTTTGTTTACGACGAGATAGAACTGGACAGTATTCATCCAGGCTCGGGACTTATCAAAAGATCCATCGAAGTGTTCGGGTGTACCAAGACGAAGTTCAGTGTGTTTGGTAGTGGTTATGGTGATCGGTGGTGGTGGTATGAATACTACGTGGGTAGGGTGTGTAGTCGGCGATGGAGGGGTTGGGGTGCGAGGGAGTGCTAATGCAGCTGATAGCTGGTGCACTAGGTCAAGGGCAGGGTCAGGGTCATCGACACTTTGGATAGGAATGTTGGGGTCAAGGAAGTCTTCCTCAGAGGAAGGAGAGGGGGTGGGTGACGAATCGTGTGTGTCGGTGAGGCCACGTAAGCCCCAACGAGGATTGGAGGGAGGTCAATGAGAAATGGTGGAGACCTACAACGATGGTAGTCTCGAGATGTACGCTAGTCTTTTGTTATGGTGGCTCAAGAGAGATGACCATAGACTCGAAAGACTATAGATTCTTACTGCTAGGGATACTAGCAGGGGTCGAGGGTTCATGCTGCTAGGGACTCTAGCAGGGGTCGAGGGTTCATGCTGCTAGGGATTCTAGCAGGGGTCGAGGGTTCGTGCTGCTAGGGACTCTAGCAAGGGTCAAGGGGGTTGGGGAAGAGAGGGAGACTCTCTGACGAAGGATGCTGCCTCTAGGGACTCTAGAGGGTTTCATAGGTCAAGGAGTCAAGCATCTACTCAAAGTAAGACGGAGACTTATAGAGTTCCAAGGGATCACGCTAGGAGTCGCAGGAGATGATCGTGGTTCGAGTAAGACTAGCGTGAGGGACAGAAGGTATCGAGTGCTAGGTTTATATACTGGAACACAGCAGGAAAAAGATACCGAAAGAAGAGACATAAGGGTAGGTCAATGATATAAAAGTACAAGTGTTACCACGCGCAGCCCGACAATGCTGGTAACTGTGAGAAGAAAGGCGAATGAAGGAAAAAGGGTAGTCATAAGGTGTAAGGGAAGCAAATCGTAACACTGTCTATGACTGTAAGTGATCCTTCCTTTTCCCTTTCATTCAAATGCCACCATGATTGATCCAGTTCATAGAATCTCTTCAACAATGTTCTTTCGAACCTGGCCTGTATTCTTTGCATTATCAGCAGCCTAGAGCACTTCATTGCCCCAGCATGATTTTACATGCTTATGCATATTGCCTGTGGAATGTGCATTTTTGGTGTCCATGTACCAATGCACTCTAGCTTTGCAGCCACATGCACTGCACTTAAACTCATGGATGCAATGACCTTCAAGCACTTTGATGTCTGGCATTTGCTCAAAGAATTGATAAATAGGTGATGTCTATTCCTTTTGTAACCATGCTATCTTATTGTTTAATCTTTTGGATGTACAGGTCTAAGCCAATGGATGGACTTAGCTCCTCTGCAGGGATCTCTTTAGGCCTGGGAGGTGGAATCTCTACAACACTTGGTGAGCAGCTGTAGTCATATGGATCATCCAGGCCTCCATCCTCTGACTCTGTCTTGATCTCCAAGTCCCTGACATTTGCTGGGTGCTGGTGGACCTTGGCAGGCTCCACTCTTGCCTTTTTCGCTGTAGCTTTGTCTGCAGTTCTGAGGTGATTGGTTGCACTTAACTGCCGCTTTTGTGAGATGGTGGCTGCCTTCTCTTCCATTGCAACCTTGGCCTTCTCAGTCATCCACAGAACTTGTTTGGATGGTGAGGGGAACATGGTGCCAGGTGGTATGGGAAGTTGGTCGGAGGGGGAGTTGGAGTTCCCTTTCAGGTACATGCAATTTTTTGACAGGCAGTGCATTGCATTTGAGTTATGTTCTATGTGATCCAAGTCTCAGAATGGCAGTGGTGCTGGTGTAGCTATATCCATGACTATTACATCAACTGTAATGTAGCAAGTGACACTGGATCATGTCAGCTGGTTCCCACCAGCACCAAGGTGTCTCGATGATTACACTCACCCACTAGGTGTGGAACTCTCAGGTAATCAAAGGTAACATTCTCGGAACCTCACCTACTAGGCATAGGACTCTCAGTTACGCTTCATGGTGCCCAGCAGGGGATGCTGCAGGCTACAGCAGAAACCTCCCGGCTGGTGTGGCCTGGGACTCCTGTCTCTCCCTACAGTTGATGTGGTGCTGTAGGCCCTTTTTGAGACAAGGCGACACTGAGGTCAGTTGCCCAAGGTAATTGGCAGTCTTTCTTGGTTTACAGTCGAACTCTTGAAACACTAGAAGTTACTAGCTCTTCCGGCTAGCACAGGGATAACACAGATTGGATGATCTATATGAATGAAGATTGCAATTGAGCAGAACCCAGATGAAGTGATAGGATAGCATAGATCAAGGTTGGGAGATACATGAAATGATCTAGCTACTTATATAGGGTAGATCTAGATAAGGGCAGGCTTCTCTAGATCTAATTGGGAAGTTACTGTGTATGGTAACTATTGCCTATAATAGAAGGCAATGAAAGAGGTAAGTCTGAATAAGGTTAAAGAGGAAAGGCCGACCATCAGACAATGTCCATCAATTGGTGAACACATAAGTCTGGAGCGATGATCAGAGGAGGTGATAATGAGGGGGTGCATCATCATTGTGGGAGAAGCTGTAAAAAGAAATGATTCATTAGAAGGGAACACTCTGAGAGGAAGGTCAAGCCCCTTCTATGAACTGGTTCCACAGCTTGTCAGAGATACCCTTGTCATTGACAAGTAACTTCCACAGTGGAGGGGAGTTGGGAGTGTCTAGAAAGGAAAAAGACACACCAGGTACCAGCCCGATGTCACTATCTGTAACATTACCCTCCTTATATGTCTGAAGCTCCAGCTCAGACTCCTCAAGGGCTGCTGTCACCGGGGTTCTTCTTGTAGGCAGTGAGGTCCCATTCCTGGGAGGAGAAGGGGTCTGGAGAGGGGCAGCAGGAATGGAAGTGATCCTGGAGGTTGCAGTGAGAGCATCGTAGCTCTGGGCAACAATACTGTGGGTGTCCAGGGGCTGGGAGATCACAGAGGGGACAGCGGTATTGAGGACACTTGAATCTAAAGTGTCCGAGGGCATTACATTCATAATAGGGGAGTGGAGTGAGAAGGGGGAGACCACAGGGTCTGATGGGAAGGGGAGTGGGAGAGGGTATGTCTTGTGGGGGATATGTACCAGCATCTGGGCCTGAGGCACTTGCTGCATTTCCAATGGTGAGGGGAATCAATAGGGATTCTATAGAAATGGCAGGAGCATCAATGCTCCATTTTGGAGCTTGTGCCAGTATGGAGTGAAGGCATTTGGAGGAGGGGATAGGGGATATCCCTGCTCTGAAAATAACTGCTTCCTGGTGGCAAAGGGTGCAGAAGGAATTAGAAGGATGTCCTCCATTGGATGGTATGAAGGAGGGGAAGGGGATGGACTCTGGGGAGGAAGGTTGGATAGAGACATAGGTGGAGTTGGAGTCCAACTCTTGAGGAGACCCTCCAGTTCCTAGATGGTTTTCAGTAGGGCTTCTACTTCTGTTGATGGAGTGGAGGGCATAGGTGCAGTGAGAGAGGGGTTTTCCAGGGGCTATGGATTGATTCTGGAAGAAGGAGTCCCTTTCTTCTTCTGAAAGAGCAGAAAGGACAGGAAGCAGGACGGCATTGACAAGTTCTCTAGGAAGGAGAGAGATAGAGAAGTTAAAATCCTCAACATATAAAAGGTCGAGAGTGAGTTCTTGGGCAGTGGACAATCTGTTACAGTTGGCCTAAGATAGGATGACTGTAGACTCATTCATCAAAGGTTCAAAGGTAGAGATGAAAATATGTCTCTAGTCAAGGGTTTGTACTGCTAGAAGTTCTAGCAGAGGTCAAAGATTCAAGGTAGAGAGGGACTCTCTTTGATGAGGATGCTACTTCCAGGGACTCTGGAAGGTTCATAGTCAAGGGAGTCTAGTGTTCACTCAAAGTAGAATGAAGACTTGTAGAGATCTGGGGTCATGCTAGGAGTCAAGTAACCAGATGATGATGGTTTGAGTAAGACTAGTGTGAGGAACAAGAGGTACTACTAGTTGAGTTTATATATGAACTGTGTGGGAAGATATAAACAAAAAGAACTGCAGCCCAACAATGCTGGCAATTGATAGAAAGAAGACATATAGTGGCGCAGTGTGGGTGAAGATGTAAAGAAAGGAAAAGAATGGGAAATCATAACATTACCCCCAGACTATGGTTGAATCTCTATGATAACCTCTTTAATTAAAACTGCCAAACTCGGGTCCCGGGGAGCCAGAGGTATTGGCATAAGCTGACTCATTCCATGCAAGGTCCAAATTGTGGTTGTCGTCATGGGTGAAGGTGGTACGTCATTGTGGTGCAGGACAATGGATATGCGCAGTGTGATGTCAGAGAGGTCCACTTCCACGAGTGCAATGAGGGACAGGGAGTGGAGTGGGGGATGGCAGAGAGCGAGAAGACATGGAGGATGCAGTAGAAGTTCAATGGAGTTGGGTCCGCTGGTGACAGGGGCAGTGACTTTGAGTATGGTTGGGAGCCCACTCTAAACAGGTGGGGCATTGGTAGTAGCGGCAGTTTACTCTGACATGACTAAGGCGTCGGCAGGCAAAACATGCATCATGATAGTGGGGGTGAGAGGATGTCAGAGGTAGGACTCCATTGGTTCCCCTCCAGTTAGCTTCCATTGCTTCAATGAGGTGTTGTTCTTCAGAACCAAGAGGGGAGGACGATGCAGAAGGGGTGGTAGGGTTGTGGACAATGTTGGGGGTAATCTGCCACAGGTAACACTTAATATCAGTGATGAACTCCAGCATGCCAAGTTGCTGGAGGGTGAGAAGGATTTCTCCTTTGAGGTTGTCCTTGATGCTATGCACCATCGTGGTCCAGAGATCGATCTGCACAATGGAAGTGCTAAGGGTGTAAAGGGCATCGAGCCACTCTACCTGGAGAAATATCTTATACAAGGCATAGAGGGGCAAGCCTATGTCCATGTGAGTGTCAAGAGTGGAGGCAAGGTGAGAGTCCTTGAGCCAATCCAGCATAAGATCAAGATCAAGTTGAGTGGGGAGTTCACAAAGATGATGTGCATATGTAGGGACATCAATGGACAGAATGCCAGGGTGCAAATCTTCAGATGGAGTAGAGGTGATGGAGGTGGGGGGAAGGTCGTCATTGGCAACAGGGATTGCAACAGTGTCAGGATGGGGGGTAGGAGGACATGTGATAGATTCTATAACAGAAGAAGAGGAAGGTTGTAAGGATGAAGGTGAAGATATAGAGCAAGAAGGGAGAGGAGCATTGAGTGAAGGGAAAACAGGAGAAGAGAGTTTGATGGTTATATTGGAAGGAAAGAAAGGGAGTCTAAAGTTTGAAGACAGTGGGATGTTGTCTTTTATATTCATTGAGGGCAGTCTTTGAATGTTTCAAATTCTGCTCTGGTTCCCATGAGTCATTGTTAGCTGAAAACCCTTTCCATCAGATCAGGAAGGAGCAGTTTGTTGGAGGGCTGCAATAATATAGAATCTTTTCTATTTCATATTCTTCCTCCCCAGTGATAAGGTCAGGAGGTGGGTGAGGGAAATTTGGGCCATGGACAGAGTTTTCGCCATAGGGCGATAAGAAAGAGGTGTAGAAGACCAGATGGATTTTCCAGGTCTTCAGGATACAGAGTTTGTAGGTTATCAGAGAGAGCACCTTTGTTATGATGAAGGGTCCTTCTCTTTTTGGAGCAAACTTTGGGTTATCTATCTGCCGTTGGAGGTTTCGGGCTTCTAACCACACTTTATCTTCTTTCTGAAAAGGGGTAAAGGGTTTACGTGTGTGAGTGGCCATCATTTGTTGGGCGAGTTCATGGGCCACTAAGGCCTCATCTTGGGCTGCTGTTAAGTCTTTGAGGCAGAGGTCAACAGCTGGAACCATGGTAAATGGGATGACCATGGGAAGGGCAAGGGGTTCATACCCCATCATGAGGAAGAAAGGGGATTTTCCAGTTACAGAGTGGGGTCGGTGATTGTGGGCAAATTCGGCATGTGTGATAGAGTTTGCCCACGTAGATGGCTGATTTCTGCAGAAAATATGGAGGTACATTTCTATTTCTTGGTTTACTTGTTTGGTTTCTCCATCAGTTTGGGGGTGATAGGTGGTAGAAAGCAAGACGTCATATTGGAGGATTTGTCCCAACTCTTTGGCGAATTTAGATGTAAATTGGGGTCCTCAGTTGGAGATAATCTTTGTGTAGAGTCCAAAGCAAAGGAAGACTTTATGAAAGAAGAAGGAAGTGATTTCTTCAGCAGTTACTGTTTTCTTGGTGGGGCAAAGGATTACCCCCTTACTAAGGCTGTGGTCCACCATGACCAAGAGAGAGTCAAAGCTGGAGAAAACAGGAAGGTCTGTTATAAGGTTACAGGATATCTGGCAAAAGGGAAGGGAACAGAAAGAGGGGATGGGGGTGGCGGGAGGAGTAGAAGGATGAGTATTCACCTTATGTTGTTGGCAAATGGCTCAGCTGGTAACATAAGCACAAACAAAGAAGGTGAGGCTGGGCCACCAGAAGTTGGCAGCAACCAACTGGCAGATTTTGAGAAAGCCTGGATGGCCAGCAGTGGGGTGGTTGTGGCAATGATGAAGGATGGTCCGGCAGAGGTCAGCATTGGAGGGAACATAGACACATCCTTTATAAGTAAGGACACCGTTCATATATTGCCAGTCAGAGAGATGGGACCAAAAGGCAGGGGGAATTGACCCATTCATAGATTGGAGGGCTTGGAGAACGAGGGGGGAGGAGGAGGAGGCAGCAATGCAGGAGGAAAGGGTGGAGTCAATAATGTGGACAAAGAGGGATGGAGGAAGAAGGGTCATATCCTCATTGTCGGAATCAGAAGGGAAAAGGAGGTTGGATTGGTGAGAGAGGGCATCTGGACCGGCAAGGTGAGATCCAGGGACATGAGTGAGATGGAGGTCAAAGTCTGTGAGGTCAAGGAGCCAGCAGGCTTGATGACAGTTCAGACATTGAGGGAAATGGAAGAAGGTCAGGTTTTTGTAATCAGTAAAAACCTGGACTGGAAAAGGGGAACCATGAAGATGATGATGTCATGTTTTAAGAGCTCAGATGATTGCAAGGAGCTCACAGTCATAGATGTCATCATTCCATTCCACAAGGGAGAAGGATTGGGAAAGGTAAGAACAGGGATGCCAATCCCCATTGGTATCCATTTGAAGAAGGATGGCACCAGACGCATATTTTGAGGCATCTGCAGCAAGGGCGAAGGGGCAAGAGGGATCAGGAAGGTGGAGGATGGGTTTTGTGAGGAAAAGTGATTTCAGGGATTGGAAAGTGGTGGTGTGTGTATTGGTCCAGATCCATGGGGTATTTTTCTTGGTGAGGTCAATGAGGGAACAAGCAATATTTGAGTAGTTGGGGATGAAGTGGCGATAGAAATTGATGAAGCCAAGGAAAGATCGAATGTCTTCTACTTTCATTGGGTTGGGCCACTTCACTATTCCATCCAGTTTTACTGGATCCATGGCCAACTGTTCTGGCCATACAATCATTCCGAGATATTCTCCTTTGGTGGCAGTGAAGGTACATTTTTCAAGTTTGAGATGGAGGTTGAGGTCCATCATTTTTTACAATACCCATTTTGTTCATTCAGTATGGGTGGTGTCATCAGGTGAGAAAATGAGGAGATCGTCCATGTAGATGACTAGCCACTCTTCTGCTATCATGTCTCGGAATGAGTTATTCATGAACTGTTGGAAGGTTGCGGGGGAGTTTCAGAGGCCAAAGAACATGATGGTGGGTTCGAAGAGTCCTCAATGGGTGACAAAGGCGGCTTTCCATTGATGTCTGTCTTTAATATGGATGTTGTTATATTCCCAGCAGACATTGAACTTGGTGAAAACTTTGGCTCCATGAAGTTTGTCAATGGGGTCTGAGATAAGGGGAAGAGGGTAAGCATCACAGATGGTGTGTTCGTTTACATAGCAGTAATCCTGACAAGGACATAGTCCACCATCCTTTTTCTTTACAAAGAAGAATAGTGACACTTGGGGGGAGTTGGAAGGATGAATTTTTCCAGAGGCTAGATGTTTGTCAATGAATTCTTCTGTGGCCTTCCATTCGTCAGGGGATAGTGGATAAAGTTTTCCAATCTTGGGTGTGAACGTATCATCAAAGTTGATTTCATAATTGTAGGGTTGGAAGGGGGGTAAAGACACAGTGGCTTCTTTGGAGAATACTGGTGCGAATGGTTTATACTTGGAAGGAAGGGTAACCTTAGGTTTAGCTTTTTCCACTGCTGCTGCCAATTCTGTTGCTGTGGTGAGCTTGGTGACAATAGGGGAGTGATTCGGAATAAATCAATTTCCACAATGAAGAAGGCGGAAAATAGCATGATTGTCTAAGGCCCATTCAAGGAATTGATTCTCACTCTCATAATTTAGATAGGAGAATAGGTGGTGGTCCATTACTCAGTGAACCATTGTTTCATGAGCATGGGGAGTAGCTTTCACAGAGAATGTTCATTCATGCTGTGCAGTATCTTGGGTGTGAAGGTTGTAGAGGAGTTTCGACTAATCTGTGGATTCAGAGATGGCGATGGTCTTTGTCTGCCAATCTATCGTTGGGTTGACAGCCTATAACCACAGAAGTCCCAAGATGAGGTTCTCTTTTCTGCATGACATCACATGAAACATTACTTCATGGGCAATCCCCTTGATGTTAAGGAAAAGGCGGCAGGTGTGTCAAATTAGCCCTTGTTTATTTTCCAAGAGGTCTGTGTTTTGAATATGGACTGGGGTGGCAAGTTTGTTCAAAGGAAGGTGATGCTTTCGGGTGAATTGATAATCAAGGTAGGAGATATCTGCTCCACTGTCAATCAAGGTGTGTGTGTCAATAACTTTCATAGTATGCAATGGGATAATGAGTTGCAAAGGGATTTGCATGGATTTGGGTTGAGCTCATACTATTACATGCACACTATGAGAAGGGGAGAATTGTGTTGAAGGATTTCCCCAGTTTAAGAATCTGTTGAGAAAGAAACATGCCTGACTATCTCTTCATCGTCGTCCTCTACTTCTCTTAAGTTTGGAATGGGTTCGTTGATTTCTTTGTCTTGCTTAACCCTCCTGACTTTCTTGATTGGGGTAGAGAAGGTGGGACAAGCTGTGCTGAGATGTCCAGCCTTGCAGCATCGGAAGCACAATTCCTTTTCGATATACCATTTCCTTTCTTCAGGTGTTAGCCTAGAAATTTTGAGAACATCTACATCCATAGCATTGGGATCTTTGTTCCTAGACGAAGTTGGTTGGGTAAAGGAATGGTATGTTTCTCTGGTCGGTTGTCTGTTCCACTGGGCAATTTATTCTGCTTGCTCCCATTGCGTTTGGAAGTGGATTGCCTTCGAATACCATTTCTCCACTTTGGAGGGAACTGTGTCCATAGACATAATGTGTTTCATGAGAGGCGAGAGGATACCAGCAGAGAAATAACCAATAAGGACATTGTGATCAGTGATTGTAGCAAGGGCCATATTATTTTGAAACATGAAGATATACTTGGTGAGGGATGGGAAGTAGGTCCCATCTCGTTTCTTGGTCATTTGTGTAGTTGTTAACCAGGCTACTGCAGTTCCAGTAACATCTCATTGTTTGAACAAGGTTTTGAAGGCCATGACAAAGTCGGTGAAGGAGCTGAAAGAGATGGTCGTTCCAGAGATATAAGATGTGCGGAACGTTGTGGCCCAGGTGAGGGCAGATCCTTTTGTCATATATGATAGGGTGAAGGCTATCTTTTTCTCATCTGTGTTATATACAGCTTTGTTGACAACAAAATAGAATTGGACAGTGTTCATCCATGAGTGGAACTTATCAAAAAATCCATTGAAGTGTTCAGGGGTGCCTAAGTGAAGTTTGGTGGGTTTTACAGAGGACATAGTAGGTGCAGGAGGGTTTGGAGGTATAAAGACGTTATGTGAGGGACAGATGGTAGGGGATGGGAGTGTAGGTGTTCAAGGGAGGTTAAGAGAGGTGGAGAGTTGGTAAGAGAGGTCTAAGGCAGGGTCAACGTCACCTTTGTTCTGGATAGGGACATCTGGATCAAGGTAGTCTTCTTCTGAGGGTGGGAAAGGAGCAGGTGAAGAGTCATGGGTGTTAGTGAGGCCTTGCAAGCCCCAACGAGAGTTGGAGGGGGTTCAATGAGAAATGATGGAGACCTACAATGATGGTAGTCTCGAGAGAAGCACGCTAGTCTTTTGTTACAGTTGGCCTAAGATAGGATGACTGTAGACTTGTTCGTTAAAGATTCGAAGGTAGAGACAAAGATGTATCTCTAGTCAAGGGTTCATACTGCTAGGAGTTCTAGCAGGGATCAAAGGTTTGAGGTAGAGAGGGACTCTCTGATGAGGACGCTGCTTCCAGGGACTCTGGAAGGTTTGTGGTCAAGGAAGTCTAGTGTTCACTCAAAGTAGAATGAAGACTTGTAGAGATCTGGGGTCATGCTAGGAGTCAAATAACCAGATGATGATGGTTTGAGTAAGACTAGTGTGAGGAACAAGAGGTACTACTAGTTGAGTTTATATATGAACTGTGTGGGAAGATATAAACAAAAAGGAAACATGAGGGTAGGTCAAAACGTATTAGTATAAAGATTGCCATGCACAGCCCAACAATGCTGGCAATCGATAGAAAGAAGACATATAGTGACGTGGCACAGGTGAAGACATAAAAAAAGGAAAAGAATGGGAAATTGTAACACAATCTCTATTCAAGGCCAATGATGATGGAGGGGTTCTCGGAAGTGGCTGAGAAAAGGGGGTTAGAGGCATTTGCTAAACACCAGGCGGCCCTGGTAAGAAGAGTGTAAAGGGCTGAGTATGCCTGGAACAACTCGGCAACATAGACAACTGAGTTGTTAGCAGTAAAGGAGGGAAGGCCTGGAATGTCTGGGGGTTCTCAAGTAAGGATGCATAGAAGAGGTGACAGGCAAAGACAGAGAGTCTTCCAAGGTGGATGGAAAATGGGATGAGGGTCATTGGTTAATAATCCCAATGATAGGGACAGGAGATGATACAGCAGAAGTAGGAGTGTTCCGTAGTGTGCCTTGGAACATCTAGTTCAGGATACTGATGTTACAACTTATTGACTTTACTTCTTTTCTTACCTTGCCATTCATCCAAATCCTGACATCTTTACTTCCCATTGGACCCTTCGATTACCAGCATTGTGGGGCTGCACATGGTAATCTCTATACCTTCAGACCTACCCTTATGTTCCTCCTTTGGTTTTCCTTTCTCACATAGTCTTTGTATATAAATCTAGCAAGTAGTGTTTTCCATTCCTCACGCTAGTCTTACTTGAACTACCACCTTCTTCTGTGACTCCTAGCATGATTCCTTGGAACTCTATAAGTCCTCATTCTACTTCGAGTGGACACTCAACTCTTTGACTTTGAACCCCTCCAGAGTTCCTGGAGGTAGCATATCTAGTCAGAGAAGTCTCTCTGCACCTTTGAACTTCAAACCCCTCTAGTACCCCTAGAGATAACATACCTTTGATGAAGGGACCTTCATTGTTCTCTTTGACATTGAATCTTCGAACGCTCAAGTCTACAGTAGCCCCAAAGGCCTACCATAACAAAAGACTAGTGTACCTCTCTTGAGACTACCATCATTGTAGGTCTCCACCATTTCTCATCGACCCCCCTCCAACTCTCATTGGGGCTTATGTGGCCTCACCAATATCCACGACTCTTCACCTGCCCTCTCTCCTCCATCAAAGGAAGACTTCCTTGACTCCAATGTTTCTATTCAAAATGTCAATGATTCTGACCCATCCCTTGACCTATCGCATCAACTATTTGCTGCCTTAGCCCTTTCCTGTACTTCAACACCTCCATCCCCTACCATCTGCCCGTCCCACTCTGTCTTTGTTCCTCCACCAAGAATCCCTGCCATGACCACCAAACCCACCGAACTATGCCTTGGAACCCCAGAACACTTTGACGGGTCCTTCAATAAGTTCCAATCATGGATGAACACGGTACAATTCTACCTCATCATGAACAAAGCAGTCTATGATTCCGATGAAAAGAAGATTGCTTTTGCCCTCTCGTATATGACCAAAGGCTCTGCCCTAACCTGGGCCACTACATTCCAAACCAATTGTATCTTTGGAACAATGATTTCCTTCGGATCCTTTGCCAACTTCGTCTCAGCCTTTGAAATCTCTTTTAAACAAAGAGATGTCACCGGAACTGCCATAGCATGGCTGACCACCACCAGGATGACTAGGAAACGGGATGGAACTTACTCCCCATCCCTCACCAACTACATCTCTACATTCCAGAACAACATAGCCCTAGCCACCATCACTGACCATAATGTCCTGATCAGATACTTCTCTGCTGGTAGTTCCCTGTCTTTGATGAAATGCATCATGTCCATGGACATGGTTTCCTCCAAAGTGGAAGATTGGTATTCCAAGGCCATTCATTTTCAGACTCAATGGGAACAAGCTGAAGAGATTGCTCAATGGAACCGACAGCCCACCAAAGGCACCTACCACTCATTTTCCTCTTCCACTCCTAAGAACCATGATCCTGATGCAATGGACGTCGACATGGTTAAAGTAACCAGGATAACACCAGAAGAACGCAAACATTGTATTGAGAAAGGATTATGCTTTAGATGTTGCAAAGCTGGACACCTCAGCAATGCTTGCCCAACCTTCTCGACCCTGATGAAGAAAGTATGAAGGGTCAGACAAGAGAAAGAGACAGAGGAACAGCTCCCGACATTAAAGGAAATAGAGGATGATGACGAAGATGTAGTCAGGCGGGTTTCATTCTTGACAGATTTTTAAAATGGAAAGATCTATCAATGCAATCTTCCCCTTCTCATAGTGTGCATGTAATAGTACAAGCTCTATCCAAATCTATGTGAATTCCCTTGCAAGTCATCAAACCCTCACACACTATGAAAGCCATTGATACCCATGCCCTCATTGATAGTGGGGCAGATATCTCCTGCCTCAACTATCAGTTTGCCTAGAAACATCACCTGCTGTTGACTAAACTAGCCACTCCCATCCTCATCCGAAATGCCAACCTCTCTGAAAATAAACAGGGACTGATCAAATATATCTGCCGCCTCTTTCTCAACATCGAAGGGCTCACCCATGATGTTACCTTCCATGTCATGTCCTGTGGAAAAGAGAATCTTATCCTTAAACTTCCCTGGTTACAAGCCATCAATCCAAAGATAAATTGGCATATGAAGACCCTCTCTATCTCCAAATCGACCGATTAATTGAAGCTTCTATATACCCTTTACACCCGCGACACTGACCACTATAACCAGATGTATCACAAAACCCCCGCCCCTCCACTTCATGAGACAATAATTCACTGAGTAACTGACCATCACCTCGTTTCCTACCTTTGACACGAAAGTGAGAACCAATTCCTTGAACATACTTTGGATAATCAAGCAATCTTCTGACTCCTCCGCTGTGGTAACTGATTTATCCCAAATCACTCCCCCATTATTGCCAAACTCACTACTGCTACTGAGTTGGCCACAGCTGCGGAAAAGTCTAAGCCTAAGGTCACTCTTTCCCAAGAATATGAATCATTTGCCCCAGTATTCTCCAAAGAGGCCACCACCTCTCTCCCTCCTTCCCAACCTTATGACCATGAAATCAACCTTGACGAAACCTTTGTATCCAAGATCGGCAAACTATACCTGTTAACTCCTAATGAGAGAAAGGCCACGGAAGAGTTCATTGACAAACATCTGGCTTCAGGAAAGATATGCCCTTCAAACTCTCCACAAGCATCTCCATTCTTTTTTGTCAAAAAGAAGGATGGAGGACTACGTTTCTGCCAAGACTATCGATATATCAATGAGCATACTGTTCACAATGCATACCCACTCCTGCTCATTTTTGACCTCATTGATAAATTACGAGGAGCAAAACTTTTTACCAAGTTCAACATGTGTTGGGGATACAATAATGTCCACATTAAAAATGGACACCAATGGAAAGCCACTTTCGTCACTCATTGTGGTCTCTTTGAACCAACGGTCATGTTCTTTGGTCTCTGCAACTTGCCCGCAATGTTCCAATGTTTCATGAATGACTCATTCAGAGATATGATCGCTGAAGGGTGGCTGGTCATCTATATGGACGACCTTCTTATTTTCTCCCCCAATGAAGCTACTCACACTGAATGAACGAAATGGGTGCTCCAATGAATGATGGATCTTGACCTCCATCTGAAGTTAAAAAAATGTACCTTTGTAGCTACCAAAGTGGAATATCTGGGCATGATCGTCCAACTGGGACAACTTGCCATGGACCCAGTAAAGCTGGACAGCATTGCAAAATGGCCAACTTCCACAAAGATCAAGGATGTTCGGTCCTTTCTTGGTTTTGCCAATTTCTATCAAAGATTCGTATCTGACTATTTCAATATTGCCTGACCATTAATCGATCTCACCAAAAAGAATGCCCCTTGGAAATGGGACACCCTCCATGACCAAGCCTTTTCTACTCTGAAATCTCTCTTCCTCTCCAAACCAACCCTCCAACTCCCCGATTCCTCTTGTCCTTTTGCCCTTGCTACAGATGCTTCTAAATTCATGTCAGGTGCAATCCTTCTCCAAACTGACTCCAACAGCGACTGGCACCCATATTCCTATCTATCCCAGTCATTCTCCCCAGCAGAACATAACTGTGATATTTACAACAGGGAACTCCTTGCCATTATTCATGCTCTCAAAACCTGGCACCACTATCTCCATGGCTCCCCCTTTCCCATCCAGGTTTTCACAGATCACAAGAACCTCACCTTCTTCCATTCCCTCCAATGTTTAAATTGTTGCCAAGCCTGATGGCTCCTCAATCTTGCTGACTTTGACCTCCACCTCACCCACATCCCAGGTTCCCAACTCACTGGCCCTGATGCTGTTACAGTTGGCCTAAGATAGGACAACCGTGGACTTGAAAGACTATGGGTTCGTACTGCTAGTGATACTAGCAGGGATCAAGGGTTCGAAGTAGAGAGGGACTCTCTGACAAAGGATGCTGCCTCTAGGGACTCTAGAGAGTTTCAAAGTCAAGGAGTCAAGCGTCCACTCAAAGTAGGATGAGGACTTGTAGAATTCCTGGGTCACGCTAGGAGTCGCAAGAGATAGTTGTGGTTCAAGTAAGACTAGCGTAAGGAACAAAGGTGGTATTGTGCTAGGTTTATATACCGGAACAGAGTGAGAAATGAATACTCGAAAGGGAAGCATAAGGGTAGGTTCAGGATATAAAAGTACAGACGTTACCATGCACAGCCCAACAGTGCTGGTGATCGTGAGAATGAACGCAAGTTAAGAAAAAGGGTAGTCATAACAACACATTATGAAGGAATTGTAACGTTACCCCCCACTTATGGTGAATACTCCATAGTCACCTAATTGAATCCTCTGTAATCGGGTCCAGGGGATCCCGAGGTGTTCATGTAGGCTGCCTTGTCCCAAGTGAGGTCAAGGTCATGGTTGTCATCTTGAGTGATGGGGCGTATATGACAACGAGGAGCAGGACAATGAATGCAAGCAGTATGGCGACATAGAGGGCCTGCTCCACGAGATCGATGAGGTACAGGCAAGAGTGTAGGCGATGGTGGTGAATAGGATGAAAGGGAAAAGTTTGTGGAAGTGTGACGAGGTTGAGTACGGTTGCAGAGGCACCTCCCTTGAGTATGGTTTGGAGCCCATTCGAGGCAGGTGGGACACTGATAGTACCTGCAGTTAACTCAAATGTGACCAAGACGGCGGCACGTGAAGCAGGCCTCGTGATAGTGGGGGTGAGATGGAGTGAGGGGAATCATTCTGTCATGGCCACACCAGTTGGCTTCCATAGCTTCTATGAGTTGTTGCTCTTCTGGTGTTAACGGAGAGGAGCTAGCAGATGGCGTTTTGGGATGTATGACATTGGAAGCGATCTGCCAAAGGTATCATTCGACATCTGCAATAAATTTGGACATCCCCAGTTGTTGGAGTGCTAAAAGAATCTCTCCTTCCAAGTTGTCCTTAATACTTCGTACCATGGTAGCCCACAGGTCGATTTGGGCGATCGAGGTACTGATAGTGTAGAGAGTGTCGAGACATTCAACTTGGAGGAAGATTTTATATAAGGCATATAAGGGAGACCTGATGTCCATATGGGCATCAAGCGTAGAAGCTAAGCAGGAGTCCCTAAGGTGATCTGTTATGAGATCTAGATCTAGTTGGGTTGGTAGATTGCATAGGCGATGGGTGTATGTTGGGACATCGACAGATAAGATCCTGGGATGGAGATCTTCAGATGGGGTAAAGGCTGGGGACATAGGAGGGAGGTCATCTTCAGGGGGTGAAGAAAGGATGGTGGCAGGGTGTGGGGTGGGGGGTCATGTGACGGCTTCAATAACAGAAGAGGGTTCCAAGGAAGAAGGAGAAGATATAGAACAGGAAGAGAGAGGAGCAGCAAGGGAAGGAAGCATAGGGGAGGAAAGTTCAATTGCCATGGTGGTAAGAAGGAGAAGAGGTTAAGAGGGGAATGCAGAGGGATGTCACTTCTTATACTCATTAAGAGCAGACTTTGAATGTTTCAAATTCTGTTCTGGTTCCCATGAATCATCTTCTGCCAAGAATTCCTTCCATCGGATCAGGAAGGAACGATTGGAGGGAGTTCTGCAATGATGTAAAATCTTTTCTATTTTGTATTCCTCTTCACCTTTGATAAGGTCAGGAGGTGGTTTCGGAAAGTTCAGTCTGTGTATGGCATTTTCACTATAGGGTGATAAGAGCGAAGCATGGAACACGGGGTGAATCTTCCACGTCTTGGGGATTTTTAGTTTGTATGTGATGGGAGATAAGACCTTTATGATAGTGAAGGGTCCTTCTCATTTTGGGGCGAACTTTGGGTTGGTCACTTGTCGTTTTAAATTGCAGGCTTCGAGCCAAACCTTATCCTCTTTACAGAAAGGGGAGAACGGTTTACACATTCGGCAGACCATTACTTGTCGGGCTAATTCGTGAGCTGCTAATGCTTCATCTCATGCAGCAGTTAATTCTTTGAGTTGTAGTTCTACAGTGGGTACGGAGGTAAAAGGGAGGACGGTGGGAAGAGTGATGGGTTCATATCCCATCATGAGGAAAAATGGGGATTTACCCGTTATGGAGTGAGGACAGTGGTTGTGGGTGAATTTGGCATGGGTGATCGACTCTGCCCAGGTGGTAGGTTTATTTTCGCAGAAGATGCGGAGATATGTCTCGATTTCTTGGTTGACTTGTTTGGTCTCTCCATCAGTTTGTGGGTGATAGGCTGTAGAGAGTGCAAGGTCATACTGGAGGATGCGTCCTAGTTCTTTGGCAAACTTGGAGGTGAATTGGGGTCCTTGGTCAGAGATTATCTTTGTGTAGAGGCTGAATCGAAGGAATACTTTGTGGATGAAAAGAGATGTGATTCCTTCGGCAGTGATGGTTTTCTTGGTGGGGCAAAGAATTACTCCTTTACTAAGGCCGTGGTCCACCATGACCAAAAAAGAGTTGAAGCCGGAGGAGGAGGGAAGATCCGTGATGAGATCACAGGAGATCTGGCAGAAAGGGAGAGAAGAAGAGGAAGGAATAGGGGCAGCGGATGGAGAGGTAGGATAAGTGTTAGACTTATTCTGTTGGCAGATAGCACAGCCAGCGACAAAGGCACAGACGTAAGAAGCGAGGCCAGGCCACCAAAAGTTGGTGGTGACCAATTGCCAGGTTTTCAGGAAGCCAGGGTGGCCTGCAGTGGGGTAATTATGGCATCGATGAAGAATATCACGCCAGAGGTCACTGTCAGGAGGAATGTACACATGACCTTTGCAGGTGAGGACGCCGTCAACATGCTGCCAGTTGGAGAGGTGAGAATGAAAGGCGGGGGGAATGAAGCCATCCATGGATTGGAGGGCTTGGAGAATGAGTGGGTCGGAGGAGGAGGAGGTGATGCGGGAAAAGAGGGCAGAGTCAATAACATGGATGAACAGGGAGGGCAGAAGGGGGGTGACGCCATCGTTGTCGGAATCAGAGGAGGGAAAGAGGTCGGGGTGGCAGGAAAGGGTATCGGGACCGGCGAGTTGTATGCCGGAGATGTGGGTGAGGCGAAGGTCGAAGTCTGCGAGATCCAGAAGCCAGTGAGCTTGATGATGATTCAAGCGTTGTGGGGAGCGGAAGAAGGTCAGGTTTTTATGATCAGTGAAAACCTGGACAGGAAAGGGGGAACTGTGAAGATAGTGACGCCACGTCTTTAGGGTGCGGATGATGGCAAGGAGTTCCCAATCATAGATATCGTAGTTTTGTTCCGCTGAAGAGAAAGATTGGGAGAGGTAAGAGCAAGGGTGCCAATCTCCGTTAGTATCGGTCTGGAGGAGAATAGCGCCTGATGCATATTTAGAAGCATCTGCGGCAAGGGTGAAAGGACGGGATCAATCAGGGAGTTGTAGAGTTGGTTGTGAAAGGAAGAGGGATTTCAAGGTGGTGAACATGTGGTTATAAAGGTTGGTCCACTGCCAGGGTGTGTTTTTCTTGGTGAGGTCTATCAGCGGCCGTGCAACGTTGGAGTATTTGGGGATGAAGCATTGATAGAAGTTGGCGAAACCCAAGAAGGACCTAACATCTTTTACCTTCGTGGGGACAGGCCATTTTGCAATGCTGTCTAATTTGACAGGGTCCATGGCAAGTTGCCCTGGTCGGACGATTATCCCCAGATATTCTACTTCAGTGGCAGTGAAGGTGCATTTCTCTAGTTTCAAGTGGAGATCTAGTTCCATCATCCGTTGAAGTACCTGCTTTGTTCGTTCGGTATGGGTATCTTCATCTGGGGAGAAGATAAGGAGGTCGTCCATGTAGATGACTAACCACCCTTCGGCTATCATATCTCTAAACAAATCATTCATGAATTGTTGGAACATCATGGGGGAGTTGCATAACCCAAAGAACATGACTGTTGGTTCGAAAAGCCCTCAGTGGGTGACGAATGCGGCTTTCCACTGATGACCATCCTTAATGCGAACATTGCTATATCCCCATCTTACATCGAACTTGGTGAAGAGCTTTGCTCCCTGCAGTTTGTCAATGAGGTCAGAGATGAGTGGTAGAGGGTATGCGTCTCAGATGGTGTGTTCGTTTACATAGTGGTAATCCTGGCAAGGACGAAGTCCTCCATCTTTCTTCTTGACGAAAAAGAAAGGAGACGCCTGTGGGGAGTTGGAAGGATGTATTTTCCCAGAGGCAAGGTGTTCATCAATAAACTCCTCGGTAGCCTTCCTTTCATCTGGGGTTAACAGGTAAAGTTTTCCGATTTTCGGGGTGAAGGTGTCATCTAGGTTAATTTTGTAATCGTAAGATCAGGAGGGGGGAAGGGAAGCAGTGGCTTCCTTAGAGAACACGGGGGTGAAATATTCATATTCCGGGGGAAGGGTAACTTTGGGTTTCGTTTTCTCTGCTGTGGCAGCCAACTCAGTGGCAGTAGTGAGCTTGGCAATAATTGAAGAGTGGTTTGGAATAAATCGATTGCCGCAATGTAAGAGACAGAAGATTGCCTGATTATCCAAGGCCCGTTCGAGGAATTGATTCTTGCTTTCATGTTGGAGATATGAGAAAAGATGATGATCCATGATACAGTGGACCATTGTTTTGTGGATTGGAGGTTTGGGGAGTTCGTGGTATGACCGGTTATGGCGGTTCAGGTCACATGAGTGGAGGGTGTAGAGGAGTTTTGACTGATCAGTTGACTCAGAGATAGAGAGGGTCTTGGTCTTCCAGTCTATTTTTGGATTGATGGCCTTTAGCCAGGGGAGTCCAAGAATGATGTTTTCCTTTCTGCAGAACATAACATGGAAGGTGACATCATGCACGAGTCCTTCTATGTTGAGAAAAAGGCAACAGGTATATTTAATTGGTCCTTGTTTATTCTCGGAGAGGTCAGCATTTCGGATGAGGACAGGAAAAGATAGTTTGGTTAGAGGTAAATGGTGTTTTCGGGTGAACTGATAGTCGAGGCAGGAGATGTCTGCTCCACTATCAATGAGGGTGTGGGTATCAATGACTTTCATAGTATGCGTGGGTTCGATCACCTGGAGAGGAATTCGCATAGATTTGGGTGATGCTTGTACTGTTACATGTGCACTATGAGAAGGGGAAGATTGCATTGATGGATCTTCCTGTTTTAAAAATCCGTCGAAAAAGAGACTCGTCTGACCACATCTTCATCCTCATCCTCTATTTCTTTCAGAGAGGGGAGCTGTTCGTCTACTTCCTTCCCTTGTCTGATGCATCTAACCTTCTTAGTTGGGGAAGAAGACAATGGGCATGCTCCACTGAGATGCCCTGGTTTATGGCAGTGGAAACAAAGTCCCTTTTCGATACAGCATTTATGTTCTTCGGGGGTCAACCAGCTAATTTTTACCACATCGACGTCCATGGCATCGGGGTCTCGGTTCTTTGGCATGGGGTTAGAGAAGGAGTGATAGGTTCCTTTCATAGGTTGACAGTTTCGTTGAGCGATTTCTTCAGCTCGCTCCCATTGAGTTTGGAAGTGAATGGCTTTTGCATACCATTCTTCCACTTTAGAGGAGACAGTATCCATAGACATGATCTGCTTCATCAGGGGTGGGGGAATTCCAGTGGAGAAGTAGCCGATTAAAACGTTATGATCGGCGATGGCAGCAAGGGCTACATTGTTTTGGAAAGTGGATATATAGTCCGTGAGTGATGGGGAGTAGGTTCCATCGCGTTTCCGGGTCATTCTGGTAGTCGTTAACCAAGCAACAGCAGTTCCTGTGACATCTCTTTGTTTGAATGAGGTTTCGAAGGCCGAAACAAAGTCAGCGAAAGATCTGAAAAAGATAGTAGTTCCTGAGATGCAACTTGTTCGGAACGTCGAGGCCCATGTAAGGGCTGAACCTTTCATCATGTATGAAAGGGCGAAGGTGATTTTCTTCTTGTCAGTGTTGTAGACTGCTTTGTTAACAACGAGGTAAAACTGGACAGTGTTCATCCATGATCGGGACTTGTCAAAAGACCCGTCGAAGTGTTCTGGAGTACCAAGACGAAGTTCAGTGGGTTTGGTGGTGGTCATGGTGGTTGATGGTGGTAGCAGTGGTGCGAATACTACTTGGGTAGGGCGAGTAGTAGGGGATGGGGGTATTGGAGTGCAAGGGAGGGCTAGCGCAGCAGATAACTGATGCAATAGGTCAAGGAAAGGTTCAGGGTCGTTGACATTCTGGATAGGGATGTTGGGGTCAAGGAAGTCTTCCTCAGACAGAGGAGAGGGGGCGGGTGAGGAGTCGTGGGTGTCATTGAGGCTGCGTAAGCCCCAACAAGAATCGGAGGGTGGTCGATGAGCAATGGTGGAGACCTACAATAATGGTAGTCTCAAAGAGAGTACGCTAGTCTTTTGTTACAGTTGGCCTAAGATAGGATGACTGTGGACTTGAAAGACTATGGGTTCATACTGCTAGTGATACTAGCAGGGGTCAAGGGTTCAAAGTAGAGAGGGACTCTCTGACAAAGGACACTGCCTCTAGGGACTCTAGAGGGTTTCAAAGTCAAGGAGTCAAGCATCCACTCAAAGTAGGATGAGGACTTGTAGAATTCCTGGGTCACGCTAGGAGTCACAAGAGATAGTCGTGGTTCAAGTAAGACTAGCGTGAGGAACAAAGGTGGTATTGTGCTAGGTTTATATACTAGAACAGAGTGAGAAATGAATACTTGAAAGGGAAGCATAAGGGTAGGTTCAGGATATAAAAGTACAGACGTTACCACGCACAGCCCAACAGTGCTGGTAATCGTGAGAATGAACACAAGTTAAGAAAAAAGATAGTCATAACAATATGTTATGAAGGAATCGTAACAGATGTCCTATTCCACCGCCCTGACCTCCTTTCTTCCTCCAATTCCGATAATGATGGCGTCACCCTCCTGCCTCCCTCCCTCTTCATCCATGTCATCAACTCCACCCTCTCCTCCCACATCGCCTCCTCCTCCTCCTTTGACCCCCTTGTCCTCCAAGCCTTGCAGTCGATGGATGGATCCATTCCCCCCACCTTTTGCTCCTGGTTGTCCAACTGGCAATATATCAATGGTGTCCTCACTTATAAGGGCTGTGTCTACGTCCCACCTGATGGTGATCTTCACCACAACATCCTCCATTGCTGCCACGATCATGCAACCACAGGACATCTGGGCTTTCTTAAAACCTGCCAATTGGTCACTGCTGACTTCTGGTGGCCTGGCCTGGCCTCCTTCATCTGTGCCTTTGTTGCTGGCTGTGCCACCTGCCAGCAAAACAAAGTCAACACACATCCTTCCACTCCCCCTGCCACTCCTATTTCATCTTTCTGTTCTCTTCCCTTCTGCCAACTCTCCTGTGACCTCATCACGGACCTTCCCCTGTCTTCCAGGTTTGACTCTCTTTTGGTCATGGTGGACCACGGCCTTAGTAAGGGGGTGATTCTTTGTCCCACCAAGAAGACTGTCACGGCCAAAGGGATCGCATCCCTCTTCTTCCACAAGGTATTCCTCTGCTTCGGGTTGTACATGAAAATCATCTCTGATCGAGGACTCCAATTCCCCTCCAAGTTTGCCAAAGAATTGGGACAAATTCTCCAATACAACCTCGCCCTTTCCACCACCTACCATCCACAGACAGATGAAGAAACCAAACGTGTCAACCAAGAAATTGAAACTTACCTCCACATCTTCTGCGGAAACCAACCAACGACCTAGGCCAATTCCATTACTCACACCAAGTTTGCCCACAACCACTGTTCCCATTCGGTAACAGGCAAATCCCTGTTTTTCCTAATGATGGGATATAAATCCATCGCCCTCCCTACCATCCTCCCTTCTACCTCTGTCCCAGCAGTAGAATTACAACTGAAGAAACTAGCTGCAGTGCGAGATGAAGTGTTAGCAGCCCATGAATTAGCCTGACAAGTGATGACTCGCCGAATGCATAAACCTTTCTCCCCTTTCTCTAAAGGAGATAGAGTATGGCTCGAGTCGTGCAACTTAAAACGACATGTGACCAATCCAAAGTTTGTGCCAAAGCAAGAAGGCCCATTTATTATAACAAAAGTCCTCTCTCCCATCACTTATGAACTCAAAATCCCCAAAATGTGGAAAATTCACCCTGTATTTCATGCTTCACTCTTATTGCCCTATGGTGGAAACCCCGTTTATGGTCCAAATTTTCTGAAACCACCTCCTGACCTTATTGAAGGTGAGGAGGAATATAAAATAGAGAAGATTCTGCATCACTGTGGACCTCTGTCTAACTGCTCCTTTCTAATCTGATGGAAGGGATTTGCCCCAGAAGACGACTCTTGGGAACCAGAACAGAATTTAAAACATTCAAAGTCTGCTCTCACTAAATATAAGAAGAGACACTCTTCTGCATTCCCCTCATAGCTTTCTCTTTCCTTTACCACCATGGCCATCGAACTTTCCTCTCCTACACTTCCTTCACTCTCTAGCCCTCTTTCTTTATGTTCTATTTCATCTCCTTCTTTTTTAGAACCCTCTTCTTTTGTTATCAAAGCTGTCACTCGACCCCCCACCCCTCATCCTGCTACCATCTTCTCTTCTCCCCTTGAGGATGATCTCCCTCCCACTTCCCTGGCCTCTACACCGTCAGAAGACCTCCACTCCAGCATTCTCTCCATAGACGTTCCCATCTATGCTCATTGCTTGTGGGAACTCCCTACCCAACTCAATCTTGACTTAATGATGGATCACTTGAAAGATTCTTGTCTGGCCTCCACCCTTGACATGCATATGGACATCGGCTCCCCTCTCTATGCTCTTTATAAAATCTTCCTTCAGGTGGAACACCTCAATGCCCTCTATACTATCAGTACATCCATCGCCCAGATCAATTTGTGGGCCACCATGGTGCACAGCATCAAAAACAACTTGGAGGAAGAAATCCTCCTTGCACTTTAACAGCTAGGAATGCTGGAGTTTAGTGCCGATATTGAATGCTATCTATGGCAGATTGCCCTAAATGTAGTGTGCCCACCTATTACCCCATCTGCTAGTTCTTCCCCACTGGGATCAGAAGAACAACACCTCATAGAAGCCATGGAAGCAAACTGGCAGGGTCATGATGGAACTTTACCCTTAACTTCCTCCCATCCTCGCTATCATGAGTCATGTTTCGCATGCCAACAACTTGGCCATGTTCAAATCAATCATCGGTACTACCAATACCCCACTTGCCTCGAATGGGCACCCAGCCACACGCAGAGTAGATGCCCTTGTAACCATACTCATATATGGAGAACTTCCACCAACTTGTCGCTCTCCTCCCATTCCCCACCTTCATCTACCCCCCTGCCTGTCCCCCATCATAACTGTGGTACCAGTCCACTTTGTTGTTGCACTGCTCGCATCCATTGTCCCACCCCTCACCACCATACCTGACCTGTTGTCCATGATGATAATCATGATTTAGACCTTGCTTGGAACGAAGCTGCCTATGCAAACACCTCGGGTTCTCCTGGACCCAACTATGGAGGTTTTAACTAAGGTGATTCCAGGAGTATTCACCATATGCTGGGGGTAATGTTATGACTCATTGACTTTACTTCTTTTCTTACCTTGCCGTTTATCCAAATCCTTACATCTTTACTTCCCATTGGACACTTCGATTACCAGCATTGTGGGGCTGCGCATGGTAATCTCTATACTTATATATCTTCAGACCTACCCTTATGTTCCTCCTTTGGTTTCCCTTTCTCATGTAGTCTTCATATATAAACCTAGCAAGTAGTGTCTTCCATTCCTCACACTAGTTTTACTTGAACTACCACCTTCTCCTGCAACTCCTAGTGTGATCCCTTGGAACTCTATAAGTCCTTGTCCTACTTCGAGTGGACACTTGACTCTTTGACCTTGAACCCCTCCAGAGTCCCTGGAGGTAGCATACCTAGTCAGAAAAGTCTCTCTGCACCTTTGAACTTCGAACCCCTCTAGTACCTCTAGAGGTAACGTACCTTTGATGAAGGAACCTTCATTGTTCTCTTTGATGTTGAATCTTCGAACACTCAAGTCTATAGTAGTCCCGAAGGCCTACTGTAACAGGGATTATCAATCTTTACCAAGTTCAATGTCAGATAGGGTTACAACAATGTGCAAATCAAAAAAAAAGACCAGTGGAAGGCAGCTTTCATCACTTACAGGGGCTTTTCGAATCAAATGTCATGTTCTTTGGAATGTGCAATTCCCCCATGATATTCCAAGCCTTCATGGATGATCTCTTTGCTGACTACATTGCCAAGGGTTGGCTCATTATCTACATGGACAACCTCCTCATCCACTCCTCCAATCAGGCCACACATGACAAATGCACATGGAAGGTTCTGCAATGGTTTGCAGAGCAGGAAATGTATCTCAAGCTGGAAAAGTGCACTTTCTCCACCTCCAAAGTTGACTACCTCAATATGGTAGTCGGGAAGGGTGGAGTCCACATGGATCCAGTCAAGCTGGATGCCATCAAACAATGGAAGACCCCCAAGGGAGTAAAACCTGTTCGCTCCTTCCTTGGATTCTGTAACTTCTATGGGAAGTTCATACCATCTTTCTTGGACATCATTCAATCTCTTCTAGATCTCACAAAATCTTCCACCCCCTAGACATGGGGGCCAGCATAGGAATGTTCATTCTGCACTCTCCAAGCCGCTTTTACAAAACAACCTGTCCTTGCCTTCCCAGATACTACGAAACCCTTCATCCTCATGACAGATGCCTCACTGACTGCCTTTGGAGCAGTGCTCATGCAGTCAAACTTGAATGGAGACCTCCAACCCTGCAGATACTTATTCCAGTTGTTCTCCCTAGCTGAATGAAACTATGACATTTTCGATCAGGAACTTCTGGCCATAATCTGAGGGCTCGAAGAATGGAGGCAGTATCTCCTAGGATCACCCCATGTGGTGATGGTTCTTACCAACCATAAGAACCTGATATACTTCAAGGAACCACGCAAGCTGTCTCATTGACAGGCTTGGTGGTTATTATTTTTACAGGACTTTGTTATGGTTTACAAAGCCCTCCCTGGTACACAAATGGCCCCTGCGGACATGCTTTTCTGCAGGGATGATATCAACACTTCTGGCAATAACACAGACATGCAACTCCTCCCTTCCAAGGCATTTGATCATCAAATTAATCAAATTGATGTTGCTCTGCAGGACAAGATCATCTCTTCCACTCCCTCAGATCCTCTGGTTCTTCAGGCTCTCTCTGCCATGGAAAAGGAAGAGCCACTCTTTGGTTGTTCCCATGCCGAGGAATAGACCTTTACTGATAGGAAGTTATACTTCCACAACTGCCTATACATTCCTGCTGAGGCCCGATGCGTGCTCATGCAAGAACTCTATGACTCCCCTGCTGGTGGCTATGAGGGCCACCTTTGGACAATTGCCAGGATCTCCCAAGATTATTGGTGGCCCGGCCTCTCTACATTTGTCTGGAAATACTGTATATCTCCAGATGTGCCATTTGCCAGGCAAACAAGGTTAACACTCATCCAACAGTCCCCCCAGTCAACCCCCTTTCCATCGCTGCCACCTGTCCTTTCCAGCACCTATCCATGGACTTCATCATGGACCTCCCCCCCATCTCTGGTTTCAACTCTATCATGGTCATGGTCGACCATGGTCTTAGTAAGGGGGTAATTCTCTGCCCTTGCTTGAAAACTGTGGATGTGGCCAGCATTGCCAGACTCATTTTCAAGAACATATTCAAATGATATGGTTTTCACAAAAAACTCATCTCAGATTGGGGACCACAATTTGCCTCCACATTTGCACATAAACTGGCACACCTCCTAAACTATGACCTGGCCTTGTCAACTGCCTACCATCCTCAGACTGATGGAGAAACAGAACAGTATAACCAGGAACTCAAAACATACCTTCAGATCTTCTATGATGCCCAACT
>JBBPUP010000254.1:0-13592 GCA_038094735.1 Exsudoporus floridanus
CCCGGTCTGGATATACATGGGAACGAGATAAGTGACGCGTGATAGTGTGGTTTTTGAACCAAGTCAGTAATTTGGAATGTAATTGGTTGTCATTCATTCCACAGGTATTAACGGCATTTTTTTCTGGGTGCTAGTATTAATCGTCCCCAACTTGAATGAGTCGTCGGATGTTCACGACGTGACCACCTGACAAATGCAATTGAACTAGAGCACGAGAAGAAATACTGAGGTACGAGTTGAGATCGGTGAGGACTCACACAGTATGTAAAGGTCGCTGAGGGAGATCATTGGGATGCTACTGACCTAGTAGGACTGCTGAGGAGAACAAAGGAGGGGAATCAGGTCGATGTCGCTTGCTAGACAACATGGCGGTGATACATGCAAAGACACTAGTGCCCAGGTCATCTTAGAACGGCTTGAACCTCAGGCCTCAGGAGCGCCGTCACAAAACATCGTTTTGCAAAACCGACTCTACGATGGAGGCCGGGTCACATTGGGATATCCAGAAGCCAAGAAGCCCCCAAGGAAGCGAAAGAAGCAACGAAGGGGCACATAAAGAAGCTCCTACTAAGAAGCAGGTCTGCTTCGAAGGCAAACTCGAATTAATACACACATGGTTAAAACGCCTTAGTTTGTTGCCTAGACACCGTCAGTTACGCATTACTCTAGATCCGTAATATGCAACGTTAGCTACGTACTTGCTGTGCTTGCTCTATTTTCGTAGATATTAGGGACTCAAGAAAGCAAGTGAAGAAAGCAACCCGAGACTTATATTCGTGCGCCAACATAGCCTATATAAGAGTCATGATGCGCGCCAGCGACTCCCCGCGTTCCAGTGAAAACTTTCTTTCTTTCCCAAGCGTCACTGGCATGCATCAGCCATCTTTCAGTTATGAAGCACTTACAGTTAGGCACCGTCACTGCGTATTCGATGCGACTCGCGCCCAGATTGCGAAGAGCCAGTATGGGCTGTGGTACCTCCTTCGCTGCTCTCGCCACACGCAACCCAAGCTCCCAGTGAGCGACCGGGGCCTTTGACAGGTGCAACACACGCACTATTTATAGCCATCTGCGCGACCGCTTCGGAGACTCCTCCCGCCAAAGCCTCCCACATGATCCCACCGCCGACCCAATGTCCCGCCAACCCGACAAAACTCATACGTGGTCGCTATCTTCTTCGTTCGTACTCGAGCTGTTTCTGTGAAATAAACAGATTATATATACGTCCATCCTACGAACACACCGCGTGTGATGTCCGACACGGGCCTTGAACGATTCTCGCTGGGCAACTTCAAACACTGAACCAAAAAAAAAAGGCTGGGGCCCCGGTCTGAGGCACCACGGCCCTTCCCGTTCAACATTCCTGGGCTCCAACAACGTCATGACAACCCCAAACCTTGTCCACACAATGACATTTCTTAATGCAGCATCCGAGGGTTCAAGACCTCAGATTACCCGAACTAGCTGGCTGATATCTTCCCATGAAAATCTGTACATCGACTTTTTGAGCCTGTTCTTGGCAGCTTTGACAATCGGTCCATTCGTGAGAACTACCGATTGGAGTAAGAGTTCATGATGGACCCACCAGTTCGCATCGGAGGACTGCTCTTCATTTTACCAGATTGGTACAATTTTTTTTATCGTCCCCACGCTCCGACACAGACTGGTACGTCCCGCGACCATGGGTTGTTTTCATTGGTGAGTACCTGCGACCGCCATGGTTTGTAAACTTCATGACCATTGACGACATGCATGACATACGCACTGTCATCCAGTCGACCCTCGCCAGGCCCATGTACTACGACCACTAAACGGTCCCTGACTGTGAGCTCATCTTCGGGTGACTATCTACATGGGGGGGATTCTGTCAACTCGGCTCCACCCTATCGCCATTCATTCACATGTCATCCCCTTTCGGGGCCCTGCGGTTATGGGAAACACGGTGATAGGGGAGATAAGGCGCTCATACCATTTTGTTGCGGTGGAGCTGCTTCTTGATATCGCTATTCTCATCACCATTTCTCTCGGTGATTGAAGGTTTCGTCATGTGACAGATCGCCTACTGAATAGTTTCGATAGGTACAACCACTCTCAGCACATGTCACTCAGAATCCGAACCAGTGGCACACATTTGCTTCCGTGCCCCTGATAGATTAATGCAGAACCGAATAACGTCGGCAGCATGTGAGCGAGATCGCCGGTCGACGCCTAACAGAGAATTTAAACACCTCGAGGTTACAATGTTGTAAAAGTGCAGGTTGGCCTCTGCCCCCTTGGCGGTCCCGGTATCTCCACCCCAATAACATGGACCACGAGCAAATCCAGCAGGCGACAACGCGGGCACCGCCAGCCCATGCGGCTCAATCCCAAACCGTCGAGGGTACTGCCTTCCACCCCGAGAGTCCCCAAATCCCCGTTACTGTCTCAGAAGATGACAATGGTGTCCCAAGACGCGACACGCGACCTGAGACCTCATCCACGGAACGACACCTTCTCAGCGCACAGTCTGAAGGCCATGTGAATCCCCTCTCTGACTTTGAACGCATTCCACCCCCGCCACCCACCCGCAGCCGAGACGGGCACGCGCGCCGGTCTTCCAATCGCCATGGGTTGATGTCGGTCAATGGGCTCCCCACAGGTCCTCGAAATGGCTCTGGACTCGATTGGATAGTCCCTGTGAATGAAAAGGACCATGTAAGTACCATGGTCATTTTTTGGATACGTGGAAGACATGTGCCACCCTAGACGCGCCGCACCATAGGCGAACGCCTTGACCCAACGATTGAGAATGCCGAGATTGAAAGGGAAAAGTATGCTAAGAAAGGTCAGTGCCATGTGCGGGTTGTCTGAACTTCCTTTGCTGATGGCAGGCCCTGTGTGGCATATTCAGCGTTGTGGACGGGCTACGCTCTTAATGTCGCGATTGGCTTGCAGGTGTTATTGGGGGCTTTGACGACCGGGCTCGCAGCCGCCGTCACGAGCGGCAGACAGGCGAGTTTTCTCCGTATGCTATTTCGAAAAATCCGTCGTACTAAACCGGAGAAAAAAAATATAGGCACAAGTTTCAACTTCGGTTTTGGGTCAGTGAGGTCCGGATCAAAGGTGAATAGTATGTTGATTTCGTTATAGGCGGTCTCGCCACCTTGGTTGCCTCTTACCTGGCCCGTGCACGTGGCTCCGGAGAGCCCGAGTTGTCAATTACGCGGGTGAAGGATCTTGACCAGTTTTTGCGAGAATGCAAGGCTTTCAGGCTCGACCACGCGCATGAATACGGTTCCCCCGATAACGACCTGGATTACCGGCTGGCGGAACTGAGACGAAGATTCGAAGAATTGCTCGGTAACGCAAATGGGTATGTTGTGGTTCCCCGCATCTCACCATCGTCGTCACTAAGCACTTGTTGAAAGAGAGAGGAAACTCTCACCGGTCGGAATAAGTACCAATCAGGATAAAGTATGAGTGAAATTTTTCACCTTGACACATCCTGGAAACTTTGCCTTTCCGCGGGCCGTCCTTCTGAGCACTTTTTTTTGTCACTGCAAACTCTAGTATAGTATTGGACATGCATTGTCAAATTTCTTTTCTCGCCCGAATATTCGGGCTGTAGATAATACCCCCATTATTCTACCTTTGATTTGGTTGTTGTGTCTACATATTGCTCCTGTCTGCCACATTCCATCACGGACTTTTCATTCAGAGGTCCACATGGACCCATAGACTCTCGGAATCGACTTTTATTCCAGCAAGTAGTAATACGGTCACCTGGAGCGCTTCCCTAATGTTTTGGACCAGAATGATTGACTACCGACTGAGCAGCTGTTGACTGAGGTACGTGGTGTACGGCAGATACGCGGATGGTCACGTGAGCGATGAGATAGTCTGAGCTGCGTATGACCAGAGCCAACATATAAACCACTCATTCATTGCGTTTTTTTCCAAACTTGTAGACCCGACTTGAGCCATCCAACCAGCCATGAAGACCAAGAACAAACAGACCAAATTCCCAGTGGTGAGACCCTCATGAGCCTGTCGAATCGACATGTCTGGTCCCCCCCAGCTGACGGGATGCAGGCTCGAATAAAGAAAATCATGCAAAAGGACGAAGAGGTCGGGAAGGTCGCGCAAGCGACACCCGTCGTGATATGTACGCCCCCCATTTCTTACGCGCTTCGCACGCCATGAATGTGCTCCCCCACCGAATCCCGCCGCTCATTCCCTTGCATACGTGGCAGCAAAAGCCCTCGAATTGTTCCTCGCCATGATCGTGGAGGAGGCGAGCAAGGTCACGCTAGAGCGAGGCGCAAAAAAAGTCGAGGCATACCATCTGTGGGTGTCTCTCTTTGTTCTCCCCCCCTCTCCCTCTCTCATGTGATCACTGAACGTGTCCCTCCAGAAAACATGCTGTTGAAACGACGGAGATGCTAGACTTTTTGAAGGAGATCGTGGAATCCGTACCGGATCCATCGGCTGGTGGCACTATTGACCTCGACGCCGAAGCCGCGGAGGGTTCGAAACGCAAACGAGGCAAGGGGAAGAAAAACGGAACTACTGCGACTTCTGGAGAGCAAAAGAAGCGACGTAAGAGGAAGGGCGATGCCGATGTGGATGTGGATGTCGCAGGGGATGATGGTGGAGGTGCAAAATCAGAACCTGAAGGTGACACAGCTATGGATGAGGATGATGACAAGGACGGTTATGCGGAATCAAGTCACCGAGACCAGGATGGGGACTGGCGAGATGACGAGGATTCACCCTACATTCCGAGATGACAGCAATTTGAACGAGTAATTTTCGGCGCGAAAAGATACACCATCCTCGTTCTGGTAAGGCTACATGTAAATTAATCAAACCAGTTCAACCTCGCCTCTCATGACTAGCTGCTCAACAACCGAATAAGGAGCCAAAGAGATGTGTCCTTTATTCATTGTCAGGGTAGAACCACTGACCATATTCAATTTCCTATTCGGCACGATGGATCGAAGAAATGGCTCACTCTGGTAATCTCACCGGTGGACATCGCTGGCGCGCATGTATAAAGACGGCATGGCTTTTATCAGGCTCAGCAACTACCAGTACCTGTCAGATATATTCTGGATCCATCTCAGTACTTACCCATTGGAGGAAGAAAAGGTGTCCTATCATCCAAGGTTTGCTGGGTTTCCGGCAAACCCTGCAGGACTGAGACATAGAACTGCTGGTCAGTGAGCCTTGCAAACCTAAACGGAAACGTCAACTGGGTGTCATGCAAGCGGAGGGACATTCGTCACCTGCGAGCGTGGTCTACTTCGTTCTCTGAAAGACGCTGTTGAACCTCAGGGTTGGTCATTATATATCGAGCAAACTTTTCAATCTATAGCGACAGTTGTTTGCTGGATGGACGGTGCAACATGGCACCTGAAACCTTGCTCACCTTGAACAACCTCGTACGAAGGTATGATCTAACGACAAACTTGACTCGCTCGACCTCTGTCTGAGCGAGCATGATCCTAAAATGTTCCTCCTCAGAGGACGAGGGATCGGACCGCAACAACTGAACAGTCTCGGACTGCAAACATACCACGTCATGAACCCCACGTCTGAACGAGGAATGGCGTATAGCATCTCACCTACCTGACGCCGTATATGATCCAGCAGTCCGGCCAGAACGTTTTCTGCAACTGGGAGGATGTCCGGCGCATGCCGCTCGTTCATCCAATGTCGAATGAGTTGCTGCAGTGGTGTCTCCTCCTCCTCTTCCCCGAACAGCGGTAGTAGAGCAGGCATTGGAATGTCGTCGTCATCGCGTGGTGCATTCCGTAGTCGATTCTGAAATGCGTTGTTGTCGCGATCGAGCCTGCTGAAAAAGTTGTCGTCATCGTCCATCGCGATGGCTGGCAGGCCAGGTGGCAGAAACTCAGAAACACGTCAAGGAGTTGGAGCTGTTGATCTCACATCACAAATGCAACAATACTGGAACTGAAGTACTCACCGACGAAGGAGAAAATATGGTGTTGTACGAATATGACAAGTGCAGTGGAGGACGCGCCCTCGTCACTTCCAAGCGTATTCATGATCGACATGTTCATAGTACTCCATGAACGGCACATGGTGAAGATACACGTCAAAAGTCTAACGATAATTGATATGATACATGACACGTCTACCACGAGACGATACAAAACTATAGCGAGCGGCAATTATTGGGTGTGAGCACACAAGAATCTTACGCTGCGTCGTTCTCCACCAACTTGCCGCAAACCACATACTTGTTCGAAAAATGCTCGATCCAACCTAAAAGACGATGAGCACATTTAATAGAGCGAGATGTGCATCCACTTGACACACCTCTCATGTTTTCGCTAAGGAACATATGTCAGAATGTATGTACCTATCGAGTGGATACACATACATTTCATCTGGGCGGAGGTCCTCAAGCCTGTCCAGTGGCTGATCGATCGGGGTCAACATTTCTGAGTGATGGCAGTTATACTGTGCAATACACGGGCTAGTACTCATAGGGGTACATACCCATGTCAAACGACTGCTTGGCCATGCCCCGAGAGGCATCCCGACCCGCAAAGTTGCCATACATACCCTCTGAGCAATGTCAACAACTACGGGCCAAAAAAGAAGTTTGAACGAGTGCGTACCGGGTCCGTAAAAGTTACGCCCTGCGGTGACATCAAAGACGATGCCGTTTATTGCAAGTAGAATCCTTCCACCGTTTTTGCCATCAAAAGGTGCGAGAGTCTTCGGGGTGTAGGTCTGAAATAAGACCGTAGGTGCGTGATATTTAGGCATCCATGAATAGCCCTTCTTGAACTCGTGTGGGATGGCTTTCGGGGTTGAGATGGATGGGAAGATGACATTTTGAACTGAATACAGTATGTAAAGGAGCAGTGCTGTGTTCACGGGTGTTGCAAGATCCAATGAGAACGCCATGTCGTTGATGAGGTGGAGGTCGTAGTGGGCGGTCAAGAGGCTGATATGCGTGAGACCCCGGACAACGCGAGTGTCTTCGTCAGCGCCGCGCCCTATTATCCATACCATTAATCAGTTACTTGCCCCGACTCCAGCTGCAACCTACGAGGTCATTGCATAGGGGTTCACCAATTACCTACAGTACATGGCAGGTGGAGACAATGAACCATGCAAGATAGGCGTATTGGTGCGAGTTCACTTGCTGACGTTGGCCTTGGCTCCACGGCTTACCTCACACCGTACGTGGTGAATCATCACAAAGTCCATGGCTTTCGGCGTCGTTCACTGGTATAATCAGTCTGACCTGCTCATAGGGCATGCTCCTGGTACCAAGTTGGACCTCAGGATATGTTTGTGTTTGGTTGAAGACGACCGTTAATAGGAGAATGATGTTGACCGTAAAGTGTAAGAGCGAGTCCACAGCCGTCCCTTCATCAGCGCGGCACACTCCACACAGCGCTTTGAACTGTTGCTGCGCCATGCCTGGTCGTCAAACTTGATCGATTGATCCTTCCAATCAATTAATTCACCCCATCAAGATGACTTAGCCTCCGCTCTATATCATCTTATACGTGCGCATGGACATAGTGCATATCCTCACTCGAAATGCATAGTCGCCCCCTTGGCCACCGTAACGGTCGAGTGTACTAATACATTCCATAGAAGGCGAGGACTCGATCGAAGGTTCCTCCAGACGTGTTAAACACCTTTAATCGATAAACGTATGTATCTGTTCAAAATGTTAAAAGCACTCTGGATTGACTCTTCTTTGTGATCGAGCGTGGACTCCTTGTGCTCAGTGACGAGGGTCTTTGTGAGTGCGATCCGAACCACCGGTGCACAGTCCCCAGAGTCACTGGCTTCGGAGCGGAAGTACAAATTTCCGGGGCCTCGCTAGTGGTGCGACGTGCATGCAAAACATTCACTTTTAGAGATTTATAGCGCACAGAATTATTGGGTATATCGTTTCGTTCCAGCCTGCGAGAGATGCAAAAGCACATATATCACGTGTAGACATCTTCATCGAAGAACGTGTATTAGAATAAGGAACGGCCATCTGTCAGAATGTCTGGTAACAACAGCAGCAAGAGTCCAACAAACGGTAAACTGCACAACATGCGGGAGTAATCGCGATTTTACTGTCTTCATGTACGCGATACGTTCCAGAGTCATTCGCATAATAAAGGTCACTCGTTACTGTTGATCGCGGTCGGCGAGAATATGTACATCAACTCGGTACTGTTACGTCAACCTCTCGCCGCGAGTCTGGAAAGCGTGTACCAGTAGCCCTAGACCAGCACCACCTTGCTAGTAATAGACGTGTTGCTCTTTTCCATCGATTCACTCGCAGGATTTCTCCACTTGATCGCTGTATCGGATTCAATGGTGAGCTTAAGACTTCTACCGTTGCGCGAATTGAGCCTGTCATGTAGTGTCAGGCGAGTGCTCGATGAATTGGGATCGAGTTACTCACGTGGCTAGGATGGTGTTGGTATATGCTGTAGCATTCAACGTTCGAGATAAATTTCGGTCCTGGTCGGTGATCAGGTGCCTGCGTGAAAAGTGGTACACGCACCTTTGGAAGTGAGGATGTAAGGAATAAGCATGTACAGAGAACCTGGGTATGTTATGGCCTAATGGAGGTAGCGTCATTAGACAGCATATCTTTCCTGGAGACACAAAACGCACGAGGCCAATTCGTAACAGTCTGAGAGTGCTAAAAATATATAGCATGTCAATGTACGCCAGTTTCGTCGGCTGATGGGCTTACCTGTTCATCATGCCGGTTGTTACAATATACAAAGTGAGCGTGTTCAGCATGCGCTCGGTTCTTCTGTCAGTGAGCAGGATATGTTATCGAATGCAGAAGAGTGTAGTATACCTTGCAAAACCGGTTCTATTGCGATAGAGCAGATACGATATAGAACCGGTTATGATCAGGTCAACCATACAGAAGCAGATGTCGCCTGCAATAGTGCACCACTGTGCGTCCAGGTATCCCATACAGGGAATAGTTCGGGTGTTTGTTCTATGTTTAGGTGGACAGGAAAGGTCATTTACCTTAACCTTGTGCTCTACTAAGGCGATAGACAATGCTTTCTCTACAGAGATGAGCCTGCAGAGTCATTGTCCGTGAGTAACACAGGTACTCAGACAATGGCCGGGCGACATACCCTTGGATGGTTGTGACTGGAGATTCACAAATCATTAGCTGTCGAATGCACAGCATCTTGTGCACTCACCTAATGTAACCACTAAGAAACGGATGAGAATTAATTTAGATATAGGGACTCCAAAGTATTACTCACAATATGCTGCAAAGGACACCAACGCCTGAAGAATGTTAGTCTGTCGTTGCCATACTCTGCCGCTATGACATACAATGAAAATGGAGGCAACCCTCCAACTAGGGTCGACTGGGCCCATCAGCATACTTGGTGGACTGATGAAAACCATAGACATACAGATCTGAATACGCCACACCAGAAACCTTGAACTGTGTTAACCGAATCGGGGTATTGTCTGATAGCTTACAGGTGTACGATTAGGCAGATCAAAGCAGTGACTGGAGGTTCGCCCTTGGAATGCATGAACGTTAGAGAAATACGTATTGACAAGGAACGAAGCTATCTTACCGCAAGACTCCTACGTTCCACAGTCCATCATTATGAACAGCTCGAGTAACAAGCCTCCGACAAACTTACCATACCAAAGCATGTGCAATCACAGGGTTACCAAAATTGATGATGGTATATGTGTAGACGGCATGAGCCAAGAATACGAGCGAAAGCGTATCAAGCACCCTGAAGTGTAAACACGCACTTAGTGCGCGCTCCCATAACCAAGGGAAAGCGACATGCCATAGTGCACCAACCTGATGGCACCAAAAAAAAAGGATCGTCACGGCGTGCATACGTAGCCGAAAGACACTCACCAACGACTTGAGAAAAACATCATCTTTGGGATACGTGTAAGACTGTACCAAGATCGATGGTGAAAAAAAATCCACGAAGACACATGTCAGTACTTGCATAAAGGAGTGTCTGGAACCAGTTGATTCCAAGGAAGCTGACCAATTCGAGTCAACACTATTCGCAACGGCTAACTGAAAAATCACTTACGCAGTCCCCAGCACCAATCCAACGAAGAACGCGCCAAGTGTGGGCCCAGTGTCTTGAATGTCAAGATTTGTACCAGGGGACATTCCAAAAGGTCGTGCAGACAGGATGGCCCGTACTCACGACCCGTGATCATATTTTATCCAGTCCAGGTAAGCTCTCTGTTGCTAAAACCGATCATCAGAACATCCTTGTTCGGAGTACGGTTAGCTGACCGAGCGTTTCAGCTGCACCTCCTTGGGAACGGTTGGAGCAAAGGACGATTTACTACGGATGCGACAGGCGATGAAACGAGGGTGGGTGGAACTCCCGTTGTCCCCCTCCGGGCATCCATGTGACTGTAAATCTCGTGTTTCTAAGCTCGGTTCTTGGCATGGTCGCCACTATGGGCCAGCTTCATCCGGGTCACTAATTATCACTCTAAATAAGCGGCGGCCGGGTCCGGGAGGATGAGAAATCTAAAACAAAAGGTGTACGAAGGGCTTGCCCAGCACCGGGGAAGCGCGCGAATGTATGAACTTGAGATTTGAGTCGCTGCCCGTAGCAAGAGACTAGTGCTGGCGATCGGAATCGCAGTCGGAGTCCGTCCGTCCGTTGTTCCCGAATCGTTAGCATCCGATATGAAATTTTGTAGCCAGATTCGCGGACGAGCGGACATCTCTAGAATGCTTGCACGTGGAGAATTAGCGTTGGGTCGCATCCGCATCTGGATTGAAGTCCTCCCGATTAGAATCACGGCATACTGTGTGGTTCCAATCAACTCTAAGTCCCACGGCACTCAACATAACTTGAGACATTGCAGTGCAACCCTTCCTCGATTCCGATGCACAACCCTGCGGTGGGGAGAGACAAGTTGCAACACTCTGCGTAGGGAAACCTTAAAAGGGTGGTTGTGCGCAGATTACGATGTCAAATGCTTAGTTCCCCCTTAGTAGTCCTGTTCCGAATGTGCTCGCCCTGGTGCCAGGACAATCATTGCAATTGGTGATTTGTTGCGCCCTCACCTCATAATTGTTCCTTGAGTTCATTATAAACCATGATTGCCAGCGGGAGAATAAGAGCGGCGTAAGTGTCAAATATCCCATGTACGAAAAAGTGAGTTAACATTCTAAAGTGCCATTTTGTTTGAAATTACTGCGAATGGGCGGACACGGTACTTGCCAGGCTTCCGTTGGATAGTTTATTGGAACCTTTCTAACCACTGTCCACCTCAGAGAGAGGGTAGATGGAGAGAGGATCGATGTACGAACGGAAGTCGGATCGCAAAATGTGTGTGCCCTGTTGTCTGTTATGCGGTCCCACCGATGTCAACCTCGAACGACGCCACTGTCGGAGGCACGCTTCTACCATATGATCGGGCACGGACGGGTACGCGGTTTCAGCCACAGGAGTCGCCGCTCATGTGAAACCACAGACCCGGCCCATTAGCCCGGATAGGTCCCAAGACGGTGGAGGGTCGGAGATCCATACCAACCCAACGTAAAGACGGAGAAGTCTGTGATAATTGTACACATCTGACTGGCCAGACAATTGCATAACTTTAACCGCGATGAGCACCGCCTTCATACATGCAATAAACATCATGGCTGTATCTCGTCAGGAGCGCAGATAGGATGTCGATGCGAATATGATAACACATGCGGGTAGCATGTCGTTCATCACGATAGTGCACTCTTCATAAACTGAGGACGGTAATTTTGTGCTTACTACTGCTACACCGACTCGGTCCTAACAACTCGTTCCATAGCTTCGGGGCATTGCATGGATGCGCCTGAAGCATGGCCTTATAGATACTTGCCGGACAAGTTATTTTCCGCTAACGTGGACGGGCGTGCAAGTCCCTATACATTAACGCGAAGAGAATCATGCTGATACGTACCACGTGCTCCTCAGGTTTGATGTACGCCACCCAATCGATGAAACAAAATCAATCATCATGCATCATGCATCTTTGGGATGCCAGCATACATCCGCGGATGTCCGTACATCTCACTCCGCCTTGACCACAAGATTGATGCTGATATTCACTTTCCGGCGGACGCTTCTTGAATACCTTTTTCGTCGTTAGCGGGGTATTATGTAGCTTACTGGGAGAGGAGCGGTTATTTGTCTTGTTTCGACTCTTTGGGTCTCTCTATGGAAGGTCGCGTCTTGATAGGCATATGGTTATAGTGGACAGTGCACACAACAAATTCCTCTAAAATAAGTGTTTTCGTCAGTGCAATACCGACTCCGAGCCATTGACTCATGATGGTATACCCCAACCAGATGCGACTAGGCTCTCTGCGGTCATGTTCATTCCTGGCGAGCCCCTGCAGCAATTCGAAAATTCCTAATAAATCGATATCAGAACCTCACACGTTGCTAATACTCATCCGTGGAAGTATCACTCCAGCAGGAACCATAAATATAGATCCAACCTGAAGGATACGTCCTCCTTGGCAGTACTTTTCGCAAATTAGGATTCAAGTCCCGAGCAGACCGTACCTGAGGACTTCCGAAAGCAGACCAAAGAGTCGAAGGAAGCCTCCCGTTCCGACTTCCACTAGCATCGTCTTCTAAGCCTTCGCGTTCCCGAGTGCTCTGAATCATACCAGAGTCCCCACTGCAGAGTCTGCAAGTATGATGGTGTGTCAGGTCGAAAGTAGATCACGACCACGTGACCTGCTATAACCCTTTTCGCTCCTGCTCCGGAGTGCAGCTGCGCGAGTGCGTGTCTGTGGACGACTATGACCACTACGTATCCCGTATTTTCCTCACGACTATACAGCCCACACCTACGTTCGCAGTGTGGCACATGCAGTGCCTCGTTGGAATTCCCTGTACCCTCGTCGATACCTCCTCCAGGGACCTCCCTCCGCGTCCGGTGCGTCCAATGTCAGAGTGTATACCAACATGTGTTCTATCCGGTACAACTGCCACCCGGTACATCCGCTTCCTCCACGTCACAGACGTCTAGTGGTGCAAATTCCGCCCCTGCCGCCGCGCGGAAAGGCCGGAAGATTGGCACACAAGAGAAACCCTTGGAGACTGGGTACTATGATCTCCTCGGTGTCCCGATAGACGCGACCACCGAGGACGTTAAGAAAGCATATCGTAAGTATCTTCGTCGTTGCTTCCTTGTTCCACTCCAGTGCGATTCTCATGCCACGTTGGTGTCCAGGACGGCTGGCTATTAAACATCACCCTGACAAGAATCCGGACGATCCGCACGCTGAGGAGCGTTTCAAGGAGATTGCAATAGCCTATCAGACTCTTTCAGATCCAACACTGCGCAAGAAGTACAATGAGTTCGGTCCAAAGGAGAGTGCACCCGAAGGAGGTTTCGTTGACCCCGAGGAGGTTTTCGGCGCGATATTTGGCGGCGAACGTTTCTTGCCGATCATTGGTCAGATTAGTTTGGCCAGAGATATGAAGACGGCTCTTCAAGAAGCCGACGAAGCGGAAGGGGAGGGTGGTAAAGAGGTGAAACGCGATGCTAAGGGCAAGGAAATCCTAACCGAAGAAGAGAGG
>JBBPUP010000254.1:18969-32009 GCA_038094735.1 Exsudoporus floridanus
CCAGACCCCTCGAGGCGAAACCATCGCCCGATCGCAGAATCTGCAACCTGATGGAAGATGAGCGGTGTGCACGACGTGAGAAGAAAGATGGGATACCTGGGCGTTGAGTCTGTCTGCAAAGGTGAGAGTCATACGAAGGGAGGAAAAGGAACGTGGAGGAGGAGAATGTATAACGAATGTAATATGAGCCCAGTGAGAGGAGAACTGAGCAGGAGGGCAAAAGCAGAGAGATCCGAGCTGGGTGGAAGAATATGTATTAGTACATATGTCGGCGGTGACGCGTTGGACACATCAGATTCTCAAATTCGATCATCACATGGCATCCCCAGGGAGATAAAACGTAAATTAACCGTTGCCACACACGAATTGTATCCTGTCAAGTATATTTTTGATTTGATGTCCATTCAGATCAAACCAGCGTCTCTATTCGCCTAACTGTACATATGCCATGTGCCACGCAGACGGATGGTGGCAGAGCGAAACACAGCTAGCCAGCACCGTGTTCCAGATTGGAACAAGACCTCGGTGATGACCTGGCATGACCGAGTGCTGTAGTATATTACCGCTTTGGCAAGTGCCACGATTTACGTCTCCGACTAAATGCGACCTGTTTAGCGGATACCGTAGTTTATCTGAACTTTGTGGGTGGTACGTTATCCTACTACCACTCCGACAATTAATCACGTACCTTTGATCCTAACCGTGTACGCCTGGCATGTTCAAAGTGAACACTTGAGCAGCGAGAACAGCTTACTCGGGCCGAAGATCGCAAACCCCGAGTATCCCTTATTTCTGCATGCTATGGAAGTGCGAGTTCCGGCCTGGGCCAATGGGATGGCAACGGCGCCCGTCTCAGCGAAAATGAACTTGAACTGCCTCGTGTTTTGATCGACTCGAGAGCCCTGTCAAACATGTGTCACATCACCCGAAGTTTTTCGGGAATTCTCAATGCTACTGCTCAATTTGTCATAGACTCTGACGTGTTAATCCGCCGCCGTGTGACCAAACCGACTCTCGAATCCCGCCCCAGACCCTGGCAGGCGCTCAGAGCTGCTTCTCCGTCGACCTCTCCATTTCAGAGGCCTACCAACGAGGCGCGTCGGCCCGAGACCACCTCTCCGACTGTACGTGAAGTGCCTGGAAACTTCTTTGGATTTACCGAGCATTTCGTTGTGCAGACAAAGGAATTGTTATAATCGGGAAACCTAGAACCGACGCAGTTCCAACTAATCGCCGAAAAAGCCCTCATTGTGCACTCTTCCCAAACCGTATCGATGTCCCACGTTCTTATCGATCCCCTCGCTATTGTCTCTTGAATGTTATTTGGGGGATAGAGGGGGGAATAAAAGCCCATATTCTCAGTCCACTGCAGGCACATTAAATCCAATTTGACATGGTGAGCGATTTATAGACACAAATTGGTGACATTGTAAGGGGAATATTTTACGGCCTTGGGGATCTGTTCGAGTAATCTTGGACATAGTTAGCCTGTACTTTAGCTTGATCCGGTAACCTCAAAGTCTGGATGCGACCACTTCGAATCATTTGAATCCGACGTGGTGGCCTAAACGAAGCGCAAGAATCTGCAGAGCATACCACGAAAAAAATATCTCCCCAAAGCCGCTAAACGTATCACTTATACAACTATTATTACGAGCCCCCCAGTGGCAGCCAGTGCAGTGGGGACTTAGAGGCTGCTAATCTCTCCTGTGGGGTGATTTTTCAGGAACTATCAGTTCCTCAACTCTGTCAAAACGGTATATACTTACTGCAGCATCAAGGTTGTCCCTACTCGGGATCCCAGCCCTCTCTGACAACGCCGTGTTACTCGATGCGACAGTTATTAGAGCGAATATCTCTCACTTGACAGGAGCCTGGAGGATTTTGGGAAGCCACCATAGCGCCACTTCACCCCGCGGGTTCCACGCGTACGGGACCTGAGAGGAATGCTGGGAAAAATGGTACTTAGCTTTGGAAACGGTAAATACCGGTGGGGATAGCTTCAGAGTTCCCGAAGAAGCGGGATACGATTCCCCCTACATGAAAAGAGTCCTCGAACGCGACTCAAGTACTCAATGGCCAGTGACTTGGTAGACAGTCAGCTATGCATCATCGACAAAGGGGGGTTGGCTCGGATGGACTTACAACATCTGTGCGAGCAAACTCGGGGTTAGCCTTGACAGGGAAGAGGCAGGCTGGTCGCAACGCGTGGACTACAGTAGAGTCTATGGCTACTGCGCAACTTCTCGTTTTGATACAGAGACACTTCGGGTTATCTCTGTACATTAGTAGGACGAAGGCACGTGTAGAATGGGATTCTCTGGCCTTTCTGCGTTGTTACGAAGGAAGGGTAGAGATTCTCCATCACGTCATGCAGGCTCCCGCGGTGAAGCCATGAGCCAAAGACGTGGATGCCTTGCAGTCACTGAGACAGTGCTCTTGAGTCCTAACCTGGGTCCGGTGAGCCACTTGGGCCAGCGTAACAGTACTTGATGTCCGACAACGAGGACGGCAGAACTTTAACACAAGATATCCAAATTGTCTCAGCAGCATACCAAAGGACATGGCAGGACTAGTACTAGAGTGTAGTTGAAGTGGCTGATCTGAATCAAGCTATGCATAACTCTCACGTGGCCAAGCCACGCGCCGAGTATGGGCCAGGAGGCGTAACACTCTTGTTCAGCCCATCCACCGTTTGCCTCCGCCATTTCCCATCGCTCAACATGTCTCACTCGATCCCCTCCAAAAAATGCCTCTCGCAGCACTACTACTTTACAGCTAGCATCGAGAGGCTCTTCTAATTGAATATAATGAAGAAAGCACGTAGGGAGGCAGGGATCAGGGCAAGGTAACCACTCGCAGCAGGCTCACAGGATTCCAGCACTCACATTCTATCCTAACTGCTCACAGGGAATGCCCCAGAGTGGTCCCTTTCCTTTGTTAATCCTATCCATGACTCTGTTACGACGCTACCGCATCCTCCCGATGGAGGGTGGTGACCAGGGACACTCAATGAACCCGGATGTAAGCAAAAACGATGCAATCGCGGCATATATACGGCTAATCGATGCGGTTTAGTATTGGTCTGTCATGGTACACTTGGCTATGAGGGATTCCGCACCCATCGAGTGGATTTCAAGACCAACTGTTACATGACGTTGCACAGCCTTTGGATGATGACGTGCACCTCGTTGACGCTCGGATTCTTTCATTATCATCCACTCTACTTGGTGTCTCTTCAGCTTGTCGAGACAACTGTGCACTGCTGGCGAAGGATGACTCCGTTGTACTCTCTTGCCCCAACCCTGTTGAGCTGCGTTGAATGGTAAGGTTCTATTCCTAATTTGTGTCATGTGTCTGATTTAATGGACGTATTGTGCAGAGGATGTATGCTCCTTGGTCATTGCCTGCCACGCCAAATGGCGAGTTCGCCGCTCTATTCTGTTGAGTCTACCACGTTGACCCGTGGTAGACTTCGTGCTCAGTGTGCCACCACATCAGTACTTGGTTGAGAGTCACTCAAAGGGTCGAACTATCGTAGTGGTAGTACTTAGTATTCTCCGTTTAGATTTTCCTCGCTTTCTTTTCGTCAGCAGGGACGCCCAAGGTAAGTAATCAGGGCGGGTTGTGTTTGTGACCAAACACCGGCATACGGCGGCGTGCTATTTGTCAGATCACCCTTTTTTTGTTTCGGCCCGAAAGTGGGTTTTCGGCCAATTTTCCGACTCCAGCGCCGCCGCTGCCACCGACAACGACCACCCCTCCCCCACTGTTTTCTGCTGTCCGTTGATTCTTCTTTTTTTCTGAACGCTCTCCATGACATGCCCCGCAACCACAATTTGGGTACTTCCGCCCTACGAAACCGCAACCGAGTCACAAACAAGACTCGTCTCAGGGTCATCCATGGTAGCATCGATGCGGAGGCCTTGTCATTCGATGACGACGAGGAAAAAGCCAGAATCGTTAGCACGGCTGGTGTGGACGCTGAGGATGCCAACGTGAGTCTCCTTTGTGCTCGTCGTGCGTTGTGTCGTCCTTGTTGAACATGCCGACGTGTCGCTTTCTGATTGGCTGAAACCGTGTGAAATCGATTATCGATGGCTGACAAATTTCACAGGAGCACCACCTGCAGGCCGTGCTTTCCGCGGCGTCGCAGCGCCACCAGTCCGTGGGACGCTCCACCCGGGGGACAACTGACAAAGTTATTCCGGTCCCCGCTGCGTATATCCCCACACCGGACTCCACCGGTTTGGTCGATAACTATGCCGAGCTTTACCCCTCCAACCGATGGACGCAACCGGATGCGTATGTGCGCTCTTCCGAAACAGTCGAGGAAGCTCTCTCTAGCGGCCTCATAGATTCATTCACGTATTACATGGATGAGCGTGACAAGGAATGGCTCGACCGCAACAACGAGGAGGCCCGTGGAGAGGGGACCAGCGTGCAAGGCGCGATCTCTGCATCAGGCGCTACCATACGTTCTTGCCCTCAGCGAAGCGCAAAAGCGAAAGGCAAGGAACCGGAGTCCGTCCAAGCTGTTGCAATCACAGAAGACGAGTTCGAGTTGGTAATGGGCATCTTCGAGAAGGTAACCCATGATAAGACTGAGTTTCTCCATCATGTATGTCACTTGACCTATCGGGGTTGAATCATGTACTCACAAGTGAACTGCCTTCAGGGGTTGGGATCCGGAATGGCCTTTCCCCCTTTCTCGGACTATCAAGATGTCTTTTCATCTCCGCTTCCTCCGTCCGTGTTCGCTAGTTTTATTCCTCCGAATTGGATACCACCGCCAGCACAATTATTACGCCTGGCGAAGGCGATCTATCCTTATTGGAGAGAACGCCGGGTCGAAAGAGGGGGTCACCGGATACTTCCCATTCTCAATGTAGGTATCCGCTCTTACTCTATCTCTGACTGACTGACATGTATCTAGTTCGACGAAGCGGATGTCATCAATGAATCTTATATTTGCTTCCGTCGTCGTGAAATCAAGTCCGTACGAAAGACGCGAGCGTCACAAGCAACGTCCTCGGACAAGCTGTTACGCTTGCAATCCGAGCTTGCACAATCGCTGGAACTCGCCAAGACGCTTTTGACGCGCGAAAATCTCAAGAAAGAAAATGTACAGCAGATCGTGCAAGTTTGGGAGAAAAGGCTCGAATTCGCGGAACTCAAGCGCAAGTTCCCTGCCCTGGGGACCAAGGAGGACGAGGAACTGTTGCACGAGAAGGAGCGGGTTGTGAAGAAACCGAGAGTGGAGTCAACGAAGTACGATACTGTACTCTACTTTCCCTCGACGTTCGCTGACGTATCTCTTACAGCCGCATTACCGGCCTGAAGATCCGCACCAGAGAGAGCGGCGACTCTGGCACACCATCTCTCCAGACAGAAGCTGCTATCCGTCCAAGAGAGCGTCTCACCCTCATCAATGCTGCGATCGAACGCGATCTCACACGGCGCAAAGAAAGGGACCACGGTTACGAAGATATCCTCGAGGTCAGTCTCAGATTGAATCCCTTCTCTGCAGAGATTCTGACGAACTATGCCACAGAACCCGTACCAGCGTCCATCACTCCCCTACACCCGCCGATATTGGAAAGCCATCCCTCTATCGCGGCCATCAGATTCATCATCGCCGGACACAGATATGGAGGGAGGCTCTGAACACCTCCGCTACCTTCGTCGCCGTGTAACGCGGTCCGGTGGTACTATGGTTGACCGACGTGATGCGTTTTCCCGTAGGCATGGTTTCTCACCGACTACGAATCGGCCTCTCCGCAGCTTTGGTCGGCGCTTGGAAGAGAGTTTCGATGAGAATGACGAAGATATGCGGATGTTGCGAGAGCGGTGGCGGTTTGATGAAGACGATGACCCGCTTGTGGCGCCAGAAGGCATCGATGAACAGGACCGCGTCCTCGTCGACGACTTTTCACCCAAACATCTTCGTCATATGATGACACTACTTACCGAGGCAGACCAACTGCACATCAACAACGACGCGACACTAGTGCTCGTTTCAACGGAAGGTCGACAGCAATCAGTCCTTCCGTTCAGGACCGGTGCACAGCAGCCGTTCGTTCGCAGAGACACACAGACTCCACGTGCATTCGCGAACGGCATTTCGCAGCTTGCCGCATCACGGCAAATGACTTCGGTGCCACTCTCTGCAGTGCCTAATGGGGTTCCTATCGCAATGCAGACGCACATGAAGTCGTTGCAACCCCAGTCTGCAACCCCGCGTATCTCCCACACTGCAGCTCTGCGACCTCCCGGACCGCCCCAAATGATGAACATGATTCCGGCAATCCCATTGGCTCAGACACCTCCACCGCAGGTTACCGCAGTGCCCGCCGTATCAGCGAATGGTACTGTGGGCGGGTCCCCATCTCCTGCACCCCCTCCCACGGATACAGATTCAGTAAAACTTGCGAACACACCGAATGGGAATGTCACGAAGGGCACGCCGGCCAACGGGACCAATCAGCACATCCCCGATCCCATTTCCTCCCCTATCGCAGAGTCCCAACAACCCGCACCGCCAACTGGCTCGCCGATGCGTCCGAAAGCGGACGTGCAACAGCCTGTCACAATCCCACTCAACGGATACCATATCCCCATCACTGGCTACACGATCCCTGGTACTGCTGCCGCCTATATGCATTCTCGAGGATCAGCCAATGGATTGACCGCACAGCAGATGCAAAACCTGAAGCTGGCACTTGCTCAAGGTCAAGATGTCAACGCGGTGATGCATGGCACACAAGGTCGTCCTATTCAAACCCAATACGTCGGACATCTAGTGCCCAATGGCACCCATTACAACATGCAAATGGCTGCGGGGGCCGCCAACCTGAACCTGAAGCTAGCACCCGGGCGTCAATGGAATGGGGTCGCGCCATCGTTGCAGCAAACTTCGTCATTGAACAATCAGCAACAAGATACCGCACCGAGTACAGGCAGTCCCAATCTCACTCATGCGACTGCGGGAACGTTGCCAGCGCGTACACCGTCGGCCAATGGTATCCGAAGTGTCAGCCGGACAGGAGTAATGGGGCCGTCTGTCGGACACATGATGCCTAGTGGACAATACGCCGGCCACTCTCTTTCCCCACGCATGCAGAACGCCGGATCGTCACCTCTTCCGAACCCGACATCTCTTCCCCCACATCAATCCCCACCACGTCAGCCACTCACGCCGACGATGAAGATGGCTTCACCGTCGCTACAACACCAACAAGCTGTCCCGAGCTCGCAGGGAGGGTATTAGCCGTGTGATGCCCGGAACCATATATGTGATACAGTGTAGGGCAACCATATCCGTTTCTTCATAACCAAAGTTAGTCCGCCAGTTACCTCCGCTTCACAGCTCTATTCTTGTTTTTGATTACACTATCCACTCTGTTTATGTGCTTTTCAGTTATGTATTTCTGTTCGTACGCTCGCAGAACACGGCAATTGGACGTCGGGAGATACCAGAACCTGTCGGCACCGTCAGGATTGAAACGCCCGACCTTGCTTTTCAACTTGGAATTCGGCCCTGACTTAATGGACACGCTAAAATCTCGGCAAGGTGGTGCAGACAATTCACCCGGCTCCATGTTCTCGTCATACTTTGTTCATTTGACTCCAATGGTGTTGTCGTCACACTAGCCGACTCGAACAAACATAGCCGGCGGTGAAAAGTTCAACCCTCCCTCTCCCTCACGTTTCCACCACCTACTCAACAGTCCTAATACCGTAGAGGCCTGTTCTCCTCCCCAGTCACTCGTTTGTTAAACCTCTTTCTTTTATTGTGGTTACCAGCTCTGAGCCTTCTCCGCGATGAAGCCCTCGACTCTCCTGAGTTTTCTTGCTTTCGCGCTCCCTTTTGCCGACGCAGCCCGGCCGTCGCGCAGGCATCACAACGAGGTAGCCAACCGCGCGCGTGCCGATGTCGACGTCCACAGACGTTCTTTTACCAACGCTCGCTTCACCTTTTACGATGTCGGTTTGTGAGTATTCGAACCATGTCGGCCTGATCCAGTTCTCAGCTTGCTTTATCAGGGGTGCTTGTGGAGTGTGGAATCAGCGCAATGACATGGTATGTGACGTTGATCATTGCCAATGCTGTTACTGAAAAAGGAGGACAGATCGTGGCTCTCAACGTCGAACAGTTTGGACCAGGATACCCTGGTCAATATTGTTTCCAGTCCATTACGATCTCGTATAATGGGCAAACCGTCCAGGCCACCATCACTGACAAGGTGGGTTCGACTCTCATGTCACATGTTCTTTCCTTGATGTCTTTGGAATACAGTGCATGGGATGTCCCTGGGGTGGTCTCGATTTCTCTCGTGGTTTATTCGACGCCTTTGCGTCAGAAGCCGTTGGCGTACTCTATGGCGAATGGTGGTTCGATGATGAATGAAGAGCTCGTTCGGCCTGATTCAAATGGAGGTCGGTGATGGTGCCCACAGCGTGCCTGGCTATAGGTCTCTGGGAGGGCATCTCACTTTCTCTAGCGTGGAGTCCATCCGCCGTCAGGCGGCCATGGCTTCTTGTGCGTTGAAAGACGATAGTACATATCCACTTTGCAAGGAGAGGAGGGGGGCCTTCTTCGTCCTACCTTTCATGTTCATGTGATTGTCTTCGCTTCCAAGACAGGAATCTACTTTTTTGTTGTCGGGAGAATTGTGTCTTTGATTAATGGTGTTGATGATGCACCTTCTATGATACGTAGCGCGGTAGAGTTTACTAGGTCTGTGACACAAATATACCCCCATAGAGTACCGCATGTACTGCGTATGATAGGGCAGTACCCTTCTCGTGACGGACAAATTTTTTGCTGTCTTGGATGAATTGAGTGAAAGTTGGACAATGTTCTCTCTGATCGTGGTGCGGTTTCATGCCCTGCTGGCATTAAACTTCTTCATACAACTCCGTGCGACAAATGTTGAACTGGCCGCCATGTTACACACTTGAAGTTACCGAACCCGCATCTCTGAGACTGTTTTCTCGCCGCCGTTATACTCGCTCGTGCAGGCTACGCAGGCGGCTGCTGTTTGCATCAGCAATAATATGCCCGCTATGGCAAGTACCGTAACCCGAGTTGATTACGGCAACAGACCAGAAATCCGTTCCTCTTTGAGGGCGCAGGTTCGAATCCTGCTCAGCGGCGTCGGCCATTTTCGCGCACCGACTATGGAGTAGTTTATATCCCGTGGTTGGTCCCGTTCGCTCATGGTCAATTCTCATAAAGTCGGCGAAACTACTACTACCGCACTGATCGCACGACGATGGCTTCGCCCCGGCACGCACCGGGACGAACGTTCCCCGCGACGCACGTGACGGTCGCTCCACATGCGCGGCCTACAGGATCGGAATAGTATCGTTCCTCCTAGTCTTGAACCTGCTGTGCTAGTACGAGGGAGTACCAGTCAAAGGCGAGAGCCGCATTGGTGTGCAGACATTGGAACATCCGACTCACTTCTGAAAATAGTTTCCAAAGCGGATGGCTCGAGGCTGCTGAAAACCTGTCACGGTCTTGCATGTTTCAAGTTCATGTCCTAGCACTCAGGACGGGTCTGTCTTTGGACTGGCAGCTCAGTAGTACCACACAATTCACCATGGTATACTCCTTTCCTCAAGATCCTACTCGATAAACTAACAGACGGCTGATCCCCTTTCAAACCGACAGCCGCTCTCTTTGACTAACACAGGCATCTACAACTCCTCAGTTACCCCGAGCGACCAACCGTGGAACACGTACAATTACTGTAACGCTCCCCACGTCAACTCCCGACACTATCCAGAACCTGCGGATCCCGAGGCTGCGCTGGAATACCTGAACGTCGTCATTCGTCATCACAAGGTAACGACCCTTCAAGTTGTTGTTCCGTTCCGGTCGCATTATCGCTCATCGTTTTCTTTTTCTGTCCAGCGGACCCCTGATAACTTGTACCCCGACGAACGATCCCTCAATCCCACTTCTGGATGGAATTGTGACGGGTTTATCCAACAGGACTACGCGGCCGGGACCGCGCCGGTGTACCACGAAACCGTCATACCCGAATGGCACCCGTTTGCCTCACAAATTTGGTCGGGCACGTGTGATGCCGGTCAACTCACGCGCGAGGGTCTAGAGGATGCCGTCAAGCACGGGCGGGTGCGTTTCGTCGAACCGTGTCCGGCCGATTGTTGTTCTCAACGCCTGGTTTGGAAAATTCATAGGACTTTTGGTCTGTCTATCACGACAAGCTAGGGTTCTTGGATGCGGTAGATCCTCGGGACGTTTACGTTCGAACGTCGACCGAAGTCCGTACGCACCAAGTCGCGGGTGCAATTTTGTATGGGATGGATCCGAGTGCGGTCGGACGACGGTGGCCGATATACACGCAGCCTCAAAATGTTTGGTTATTTTTGGCCTTTTGTTTTCACTCGACGCTCAATGTCTTGCTTCTTGCATTCGCACTCCCCCCTCCAAAAAAAAGATCGATTCCTTGGTTCCCAACTATGGCTGTCCAAACGCAGATGCTCTCCGTGCAGCATATCAATCCGTGCCTGCGTGGACAGATCATCTTGTCCAGTATCAGGATCTTCAACGACGATTGGATACGACGCTTGGAACGACAGGTCTGAGTGCGTGGAACTCGTGGTGTGCGTATTTGCATCTTCTCGTCACGATTTCAGGACCTGGGAACTTTTTTTTGGGGACATTGCACAGACGACCATTTCTTTGATACGTTCAGCTCACGCACTTGTCACGGCCACCCACTTCCCTGCAATGCCACTGGCGCATGTGTTTCCCAGGAAGATGCCAATACTGTGTTCGCCCTCGGAGATTGGGAATACAAGTGGGTACTACGACTGGCACTCGTGTCGTATCCCCGAGTCTGATAAGCCCGCGAAAGCTACATATGGAATTCGGCGCAGAACGCCTCCATATATACGTCGCTCACATTCGGTGAGCCCGTTCCCGTCCGATGGGATTTCCTTTCCTCGCGTGGGGCAAACGCTCAGTCGTCCACATGACCCATCTAGGCGTGTTCTTTACTGAATTGTTACACAACTTCGAGCGTGTTCGGTCGGGGGAAGAAACACACAGGCTAAGGTTTTACGTGGGACATGACGGGTCTATGATTCGACTCGCGGCTGGTCTCGGGCTTGGGAAGGCGTCCAATGGGGGTACGCTGAGGTGGCCTGCTATGGGTAGCGAGATCGTCATGGAGGTAGGTGGACAGGGCAGCTTTGGTAGCCCCGTTTAACCCATCTAGAAGGTTTGGCGCGGTAGGAGCGGTGGACGGTTCGTCCGTGTCATGCATGAGGGTACACCCGTACCGAGCCTCCAGTGGGTCCGATTGGGAGAATTCATCGATTTGCTGGGCGGTGTCATACCAGAAGATATCTACAGGGCGTGCACTGAATGACCATGGGTTAATTCGTACGCTTACCGCCATCGGGTTCAAACATGAGAAGTCCTCGCGTATGTACTGGACAATACCGAGCTCGGATCTGTCCTCGGCGGTCTGCCGAAGCCAAATCTCTCGTCATGTTACTCAAACACATAAACTGATACGTGTTACAGGGACCCTGCAGAATTATATAGGACCTACTCATCTGCCACGACCACGACAATAAATGCACTCTTGAGGAAACTATCCAACGACAGCTTGACGTACACATCAACGGGGTCCTCCTTTGCCAAAACTTCCAGAGGTCTTTGTCACCTTGTAGTTGAATAGTTGAACGTGACGTCCGCGCCCAGTCTTTCACGAGTTGAACCTTGCCACCTGACCCGGCAGATGCGACGACTTTCATGCCGTCCCTCTTGGCGAGCTGAGCTACGGGGCTAAAAGCCATCGTGTAATTGATCAATCTCTTGGACGCCTCTCGGAATAATGCAGACGATCCAACTGCACCAGCACCGCTGGTTACGAATGCTACTTCACTCTATGCGACACACTGCGTAAGCGGCGAGAAGAAAGAAGCGAGCACAACGAGCTCACTTTCTTTGTATGGGAATGCTCTTTCTGGCCAATGTATGTGGTCTGGCTTTTTGAAACGTACCTGTCAGCCCGTGCCATCAACGACGACAGGTTGAGCGACTCATCAGGGATTCCGGTTATTCCTACGGTGACCCTCCAAGGGAGGCCATAGTCGTTGTCTGTCTTGCTGAAGCCCAAAACCGAATCCTCTCGAATGCGGTAGATCAAATCGATCCAAGTGTTTGCAAGTAAGCTTCGGGATCAGCTACGACACTCACGGGAGAACCCGCACAAATGATCCCCGGTCCGAAAGGCAGGATCCTTGGAACGCACAACGACTTCGATACCGTGGCCTCGGGGTTCTGTGGGGGAGAGGAACACGGTCAAGTAAAAGATCCAGCACCGTACCAAACGAAACGCTTGCGTGTCTCCGATGCTGTAGCGTATTGGATCGTATCGTCGAGGGTCGAATTAGCGTTGAACGTCGTCTGGAAGTACTGGCCTGGCCTCATCCTGGTGATGACATGGGGTTCCAAGGACAGCAAGAGGATCTTGAGCAAGATAACCCCATCCAAAGAGACGCTTTCCATGTCGATCGTCTGGCTGTCGTTAAGCGCTATTGTTTGGCCAGGAACGAAAGAGCCTATGATAGTGTCGGAGGAGCGCTCGGGGCGAACTTCTTGACTGAGAGGCTGCACGCTCAGCTTTGAAGAATTCCTCGAGGATGACACATTTATTGCTGACAAGGGCCATTTATCAATCCTTGGCCGTCAAAGGGATCAAGTCATCCTAGCCTGCAGTGGGTCTGTGTATAGCTGAATAGAGGCAGGGGATAGCTCCAAAGGGCAACGCTTGGTAGATATGTCGGCACTTGAAGACCAGTCTAACCGAGGCATTCGCTGACAGAGAAAGCAACCCACGTCATCCGTATATCATCAGCAAAGAGCGATGTGATGGTGTGTATTACGCACGGTATCCTTCAAGTTGCCCATCATTGTGCAAAGGTGAATAATCGCCGCCACCGTCCAGTAGTACCTGGGCCGCTTGTATGCCCTGAGGACGTGCGTGTACGCT
>JBBPUP010000255.1:17275-31936 GCA_038094735.1 Exsudoporus floridanus
GCTCGCTCTTTACGTAGTGCCATGAGTACCATGGACTTACATACCCTGGGGGATTTGTCACCTGAAGCGTTGTAGAATTTTCCAACCCGCCAAATTAGATTTCCGTCGAAGGTCATTGACAATCAATCGTAACTGCCTCCCTCGAGCGATTGTTCTTCCTAACCAATAATCATAATATAATAGGGTCCGTAGCAATGAGTGTAGTGTTCTATCAAGAGTGATACATGACCGATGTTCCTCCATGTTTAGATATGATGCTCAATAGCGTCAAAGAATTCAAGGAGCGAAAATGACAAAAAACATATGAAGTCTTGGATGTAGACTCGGAAGTATGTTAGAGAATTCACAAAGAAATAAGGGGGATCGAGGATGAGTGAACGAATGTGGGTGAAACACAAATGACGGAGAGTTAATAAACGAGGATGTCCGATGACAACTGAGAACAATCGCGGCAGACAAGCAGCACGCGATGATAGGGGACAGAGGATAACATTACCAGGACTCGCGGATAACCTATGTGACATAGAGAGTGACTTGTCCGCCAGGGCGGAACGACTCAAAAGCCATCTGTACATCTTCGGTAGACCCAAGGGATATCAAATCACCATCCTCGTCCTTGTACTTCACCCTCAGCGGAGTGTCATCCCGACGTGGACCACAGAGGCGAATCTTCTTCCCTACCTTGTCCACGAGTTCGTTGAATTCCGTGGATCGAGGGACTTGGATAACAAAGATATCATCCTGGAAGTGGACCTTGACTTTCACGGAAGGGGAGTGACCGTTATTCAAAGCCATGCTCTCGAACATTTGCGACCTTGACTGACGCAGCCCTGATCCTGCCAATGATGATTCGCTAGAACCGAACGGTGTTATCGGCGATGAGCTGTTCGGCGATTCTTCTGATGAGCCATGGGTGGATTGGCTTGAACCACTACCCCGTTTATTTTCCGCCGCCGAGCTTTGTGAACGATGTGTCCATGCCGTGCTGGGGATAGGAGGCGGAGATGTTTGTGGAATGTATGCACTAGGTTGACTTGCACTCCTGGATCGGCTAAGTGGCAGAGTGACCGGTGCACTATTAATGGAAGTCGATTGTCCATATGGGCCCGTGAGCTTCTGGGAGCTTATTTGACTATGCAATGGAATTCGAGGAGGTCGGGAACCAGAGCCGAAACCGGGATCCGTTGCGCTTGCGGCAGAGCTCATGCGCGTCGGTTGTGGACGGTAGGTTATAACAGACCCAGCAGTGGTGGGGAATGGCTGAGGTCCATTGACGGATCTCCACTGAGTATGGATATAGCCGTTCGTATCTTCTATTCGAGCTCGGGAGTGGTCATACCCGGCAAAGGAATCACGGTCAGGTTGAAGGTTTTGTCCCGTTATGCGGTGTGAGCCTAATGGAGTACCGCGCCCCGACGAAGGTATGCTTGATGGTGGGTAATCTTCGTACTCGTCATCGAGATCAAACTCGAACCCATCTGCGGAAACGTATCCATGGTGACTACCATTAGAATACGATCCGGAAGACGATGTCACAGAAAATTGCTCCTCGCTGGAATAAGGATTTGGTCGGTGACGACCACTAGCTGGATGAGGCGGCAGGCTATTTACATATTGGACGTGCGACATCGAAGATGATGCCCTGTCGTGGGTGTAGGGAAGTGGGGACCGCTGAGTCATCGAAGAGGGTGTGGAGGCATGGTTATTGTGCGCGACAAATTGCGAGATGTTTCGATCTGAAGCCCTTCGACTTGCTACTTCCCTGATCAATCTGTTAATCTGAGTCTCCCACTGTTTCAATTGCTCCTCCGAGCGGCAACGAAGAGTGAAGTACTCCAAATCGTCATCGCCTCTCCACCATACAGCAAGCGAGTATGGATTGACGATAGAAGAACCTTGAAGGAGGGTGTTAATTTGCGAACGATGAAATACGATATTCGCATACGCACCAATCGAGCTTCTTGGCGAACTTGGAATGGCCTGAGTGACGTTATTCAAGAAGATACGACCTTTTAGAAGGAGAGGAGTATCCTTCTTCTTGTTCGGCACGCCGGGGACAGATACGACTGAGGGGGTTGGCTGCTTCTTCAAGATAGAATTGTTTTTGCCGCCCCTTTTACCACTGGGCGGTGGTTGGAGTGCCTCCTTGCAACACAGGATGATCTTCTCGAATAAAAAGACGTGGTACTCCCGGTCCACTTCAGACTTGGTGACAGTGAAAATATCGTCAAGTAGGAGGTTACCAAAATTTGACAAGTGATGGCCCTTCCAGTCTTTGACGCGACCTTCAAGATTTCGCACAGTTTGATTGTTTTCCGCGCGACGCTGTGCTTCATTGATCTTATCTGTGATCCGCTTCGCCGCAGCAGAGCCGGCTTGGAGCTCCTCGTAGTGTGGGTAATCAACGATGGTTGATGCCTTGACCAAGGACTGCGAATGAAGGTGAAAGGATGCATTTCAACAGAGAGAAAAGCACTCACATCGAGGAGCAGTGGATACTTGCATATTCTCTGAACAGGTTTGATCAAAAAAGCAGGTAACTCTGATTTGGCGTTGATCAAATTGTTGTGTACCTGGAACGAGGAAGGGAACGTTAATATTTAGAGATGCTATTTTTGGATGGAACCAACGTCGACCGTCGTCAACCCAACCAGGCTCACACGGAAACCAGGTTGGTGGGCCGACATGGGATCAAAGACTACATACCGACAAGTTTTGCTCCTCTTTAATCATGATATCCGCTGCATTGGTGTAGTTAGCACAGTAAGGTTCATAAACCGCAAACTCGTCTTCCTATTGTTCCAAGCGACAGAACACGGGATGTTGCAAAGACAATGGAAGCACCGCATTAAGCATGCGTGAACTACCGAAAAAGGGAACAATTGGACTGACGTTCTCGAGAAAGTGCAGACCCCAACGCTGGTCTTTCCGAGGGAGTTCTGCAGTGCTTTCAAGGCGAATAAGGAACTTTCTCTGGAAGTTCAATAACTTGTTTAGACCCGGGAAAAGCAGATGGATGGTGTCCTGGTCTATTGTGTTGCTTTGCGACAATGCGGTCGCATATTTCTGACTCAAGTCAGCGAAGGATAGCGAAGCGAAAGGATGCGTGTCTGACCTGCATGACCTCAAGATCCTGCACATATTTACGTTCAGTTTCCACCATTTCTCTGATAATATTATTTCGGGCCGCGTCGTGTGCATTGGGGGCGACAGTAATATTCAAGGCGTGGTTGGCAAGGGAATCTATCGATTCTTGCGATGCGAGCAGGGGGGGAGACACCGGGGGTGGCTCGAAGATATCGGAGGGTAGAAGGTCGACAAGGGTGGTGACGGTGCTCACAACCTAAGGAACGTCAAGGGGGGAATTGACGGGGACAATGAAAGGGTTCGCACCTTCACCAAGCCGTCGGTGGAATGACGATCCCACAAATCGGATACAGTGAATCTTTCGCAATTGTCTATTTCAGACAGTCTCATGGCGAACTTAGCAATGGCCCGTTTCTTCTCCTTCTCGTTGGAGACGTCAAAAGTGGCGGGATCAGTGCTTATCTCGGCAATGGGACGAGTTGGGGGAGGAAGGAGGTTGAAGAGAAAACAGAGGGGGATACCGAGGGTGAAGCAATCCCAAAGCTGTGTGACTGGATCGGTGGACTGACGAAGGTCACCGTTGGGTGAGGAGAGGATGAAAAAATGGGAGAAGTTTGGGATGCGCATGAGACGAGCACGCAAGGAGGAGCATTGCTGGTAGAGAGAGGTGGAGGAGGAGGCGGCCTTGTTAAGGATGTTGTTATTAGCGACGGGTGTTTCAATTACCAGGCCAGAGTTGGAGACGATTGATTTTTTTCGGCCAGCAACGTTGGCCATGATGGCAGAAGAAGGACAAGGGAGCTGTCGGGGAGAGAAAGGCGGAAGAAGAGGGGGGAGAGAGGAGAATGGGACGGACGGGCAGCTACGATGAGTATCTGCGGTTTGCGGGTGAATTGGCGGGAAACTCGACCACAAACCCTTGATAGATAATACATTTTTAGACTCCGACTTCCGGTGTTGATACACACAAACAAGACACAACATCGCCTCTGATCAACGCCTCCTTGCATGACTTGACTCGGCGTCCACCGTGCCCCTCTCCGGGAACGGCGCGAGTCGGGGCAGAATTCAGCATTGCTGTCCGGAGCATTAGCGTCGGAACGATCTGCACGTCGTCTCCCCCTTAAAACTGCCGTACTCGGGTGCAACCGTGCATGTGGCGTACATAGTAACGTAGTCTTGTACATGACTTATTATTGTCCCTCCATTATGATGGGCGAAGCAAGCCACCGTTACGAAAAGCGTTGTTGCTTCAAGTGGTCTTTTGGGTGGATACAATGCAGCCGAGGTGCCGCCGAGATAGATTGAAAGTCCGCTTGCAGGACTCCAGCCACAGGTATCCTTCCAAATTTGTATAGGTCTCACACCCCGTGACCTGATTTTGGCTGGCGGTTTTTCTTTCGCCTCTCTTCTCAAGGCATCAAAACCAGTCCTGGCCAAGACCCATGGCACCAGCCCGCTCTACCAGACGCGCTCACAGTCAGAATGCACCCCCGCCGGCCAGCGATCCCCAGAATGCTGTCCTCTTCCTCGAGCCCATGATGGGCACCCCACTTACAATCTACATTGAAAAGGACGTCGACGACAGAGATGACCTTGTAGACCTCATCACAGTGAGTGAATCACACTCTTTACCGATCATCCGGTCCCATCACTTGCTGCTCAGAAACACGGCGGCGCCGTCTCTCCCAGTTACAGCGGCACTCCATACATTTTAGGCAAGTGTCCATCGACCTCCCCCTACTGTAACAACACTCATCCACACATCAGTTGATCCCCACAAAGAGTCGGGTCAGAATTTGTTCCGCCAGTATGCCGGCAAGAAGGGCAAAATTGTCCTTCACTCCCGCTGGGTCCACGAGTGTGTTCGTGCCGGTGCACTCCAGACGTTCCAGAACAACTGGGCAGGGTGCAAAATGACTGGTACAGAAAAGTAGTAGTTCTTCCCCCCATTTCCTGTTATCCTCTAAGATCGGTCTTCTCATAGGGTCGATCTCCCAGCCGTTTCCCCTTCCCAGAACGACCCTACCTCTGCCCAAGTCTCTTCATTACCGCCTATCCCCCCTCATCCCCAGGCGCTCGCGACCATCGGTCCCACTGACCCCCTCGTGCACCCATCACCGCAGGGTTCATATGGTTATCCCGTTTATGCACACCCGATGCATCCTCCCCCTCGCGGTATGCAGCCCTCCACTGCAGCTCCTCCCCAGTCATGGCAAGGTCCCAACGCCATTGCACCACAACAGACTCACATGGCGCCTCCTCAGCCCCCCTCGGGAATGCTCCCTCGTCCCGCACAACCTTACCGGGATGGCCCATGGGTTACCGGTTTTGAGCAGCCCCCACCTCATATGGTAGCAGGGCCAAGTGGCCCACCCTATGCTTATAGGTATCGAGACGAACAAACGGACTGGGCAACCGCACCTCCGGGTGATTATGCTTATGATCCCGCAACGGTTAGTCTGACAGCTATATCACCCTGTGCCATGTAGCTTGATGTGCCCGTTCAGTATGAGCAACCTTACGAGCAGGCTCCTCCTTACATCCATGATCCAGGCCCCTCAACTGCCGGCTCATCAAATCCACCTGTTGACAATGCTGCCGGAGAAAAATCCCGCGGTCGGAAGCGAAGTCGAAACCAGGCAAGCGTATAATGTATTTTCGCAGTCGCATGTATCTGAAGTCGTAGTAGGGAATTCCAGCGGCGCCGCCCTCTACCCTTGTTCTTAATCGAAGGAATCCACCTGCTCGGTCTCCTACACCACCAAGCCGCGTAATCAAGAGTACATATGGCGGGAATCTTTTCACCTCTGACGATGTGCTGTACCTCAAGAGATACATCGATTACTGTCAAGAGCAAGGTCTTGTACTAAGGTTTGTGCCTCATCACTGTCCATACATGAAGTATTCATATCCAATCGTTCTCAGCCTGAGAGAAATATGCGAGAGGATAGCCGTGAAGGTTTGTAGTCTTGCCTGGGATAAAGATGGACTTGCTAAGTTATTCACACTGTAGGCCCCACATCATACGTGAGCAAACTTGCCTGTACGCCCACTTTCCCCCATCGAACAACTCTACAGATTTTACTCCTGGCGCCGGTACTGCAATAAACATCAAATCAGGCTTGGCGGATATTCCATGGACCTTGGTGATGCAGTGACCCCCCAGGAAGAGGGAGAACAGGAACAGAACGAGGTGGAACAACAGCTCCGAGTTAGTACCGGCCCCGGGATCATTGCAGCGGCGCAGCAACGACTGCAGCAAGAAGGTAACCAACCGCGTAATCGGTCTCCAACTCCCCCAAGGGCATTGTTCAGGAGTACGACTGGTAAAGGAGTCGCGTTCACCGAACAAGATGTGACATTTTTGGTTCGCTTCATGGAATACAGAAAGTGAGTTGGATGCATCGCGAACAGCGTTCAGTTTGTTTACCTTTAACTCCCGTCATAGATCTCAGGATCGTTTTGACATGGTAGCATTTTGGAAAGACGTCGCTACAAAGGTCATTCATTGACTGCGAATCATGCTCGCCGCTCATTATTTCGATTCACAGGCGCCACACCACTCTCGTGCATCATGGATGAAGTTTTGGCGTCGCCACAAACACGAGCTGGACAGGACAGAAGGGGATGATCCTTTGCCGCAACCACCCGAAAAGAAAATGCGGTACTCCCGCTCAGACGACATTCTCCTTGCCAAGTATTTCTTCACAAAGCCTGAGGGCACGTCGGATAAAATATTCCAGGCGTTCGGGCGACTGGTATGCATCGCTTGTGTCGCCTACGACAGTCATTTAGTGAGCAGCATCATTGTAGCACCCTCATCATCCTTGGAAAGGATGGCAAGAACATCATCGCATACACAAAGCAAAAATTGATCATCTTATCCAGCGACTGGGCAACGGAGAGAACATTGACGTCGACGATAATGCCGCGGACTCAGAGGTGTAAGATTACATTTTGGATTCCGAATGAGCCTCTTGTGCAGTGCAGTTGAGACTATTACCAAGTGCTCGTGATTATTATTTTATTGTACACTCTTTCTTAGTTATTCCCAGTAATGCATGTAATCTAGCGTATACAGTTTATCTTGGGTCCAGGCGGCTAGCTAGTAGGTATAACAAGCGACTATGAGGGTATCGCGCTCGAGGTATTCATCACTAGGAATACTACGGCTACCAGCACCAACGACGCCATACTCTACGAGTGCGAAACACAACAAGAACGAAGACAAATTTGAACGGATCGGAGAGAATATACCGCTGGCGTAGTACTTGCTACTACTGGAAGTTCCTTGTGAGGCATGCCACCCATGTGAGCGACTCGACACAACGAAAGTATGCCATCAATCGACTAACCTTTCATAACATAACTTGTCATGAATTGGACGTACACGCTCTTAAGCTCAGCCGTTCACGATGAAGAGGACGAGTGCCCCGCTTCTCATATACACCCTTAGCCAATCACTTCCCTAGGTCTCAATTCCGACCCGACCCCAGTCTCATTCAACCTCACTCCTTCCAGTGCCACTCCCGTTCCTGCAGGTACTCCAGCAGTTCGTCCATGCGGCATTCTTGCTCGCGATCCACAACCACCGAGGGACACGACACCAGTCTCTCCCCAGTACCTTCATTCGGGGCAGATTCGGCCCCTGAGACTGCTCGTTTGGTTCGTCCCGACCATCCTCGAATTTGAGTACCAGCTCGATCAGTCCTTTCACACACTGGTCGCGGAGAAGCTCTGCAGGCCAGAAATCCACGGAGCCAAGATAACGTGGTATTATGTATGTCACCATGCACATTTACACCCTGGATGGGTTATAACATCGCCTTATACAGTGACGAAGAATTCATCATGGAGCTTTCTCCTCAGTCTACCTCACCGAAGAGTAACCCCCTAAATCTCATTTTAGGACAGAGATCTTACGCGCGATGATATCGGGGACCGGGCTTGAGAGGAGGGAATATTGCATTTCGAAAAACCAACTTGATTGGTACGGATTGCTTGTTTTGAAACAGTGTGTGCATACAATGCATTTAGCACGAAAATATATTATGGTACTGCTCGTGGTGTTGTTTCGAAACATCGGATAGTTTCTCGATCGAAGATAAATATTACTCAGGTCGGCCTGATAACTAACCATGAGTGATCTCAGTGCTCACGACTCACGAGTTTCTCTCACCACAACAACATTCGAGTTGAATGATGGAGTACATGACACAGGAACAAGTAGATCAGGCCAGTGAGAAGCGGTTTTTGAATCTTTCATTCAACTCACACCCGGGGTATACTAGTTCTATCGAGAGGGGTGAGTGAAACCGCTCTCCGCTTTCAGGAAGAGCAAGTGGAGCTCAAGCGCTCAACCACGGCGGACAGCTACATCTGCCTTCCAAACTTCTTGTCGCAAGATCAGGTCTCAACTCTCCTTCAACGCTCGAAGGATCTGTTGGCTGACTTCAGCTTAGAAGACCACCCGCTTGTGAGTGTCCGATCATTAATCCCTGCCACAAATCAAGAGAATGAAGTTCTCGTCATTGCCCAGACGAAGTTCACAACATCTGACAAGAACCACGTTGGCGATGACTACTTCCTCAACTCGGGCGATAAGATCCGCTACTTTCTAGAGGAAGAAGCCGTGAATGAGAATGGCCAGCTAACGAGGGATAAGACCAAGGCAGTCAACAAGATCGGGCATGGTGCGCCACTATATGACACTATTTTCTTACAAGACTCAAATGCTGTAGCATTACACGTACTCGATCCGGTCTTTCGAGCGGTGACCCTAGGGAATGACAAGTTGAAGGCTGTAGTGAGAGACCTCAAATTTCATCACGATCCTGTTGGTAAGCGAGCTTTTCTACCGGATTCCAGGGACCATGATTGTTCAATAACTACCCTCAATTCAGCCCTTCAATCGATGATCATCTTTAAGCAACCAGAGATCGGCGGTGCTGGTAATTAGTTTGTATTTCGAGCACGTCATCAATCCTCACTCAAAACTTACCTACTAGTTCCTGAACACACGGACTCGTGAGTTATTTACAATTTCATGAACTGTGATGTCGACTTACATTACTGTTCTCGCGCAACACGATTTTTATCAAAATAAGGACATTCCTTGTGCGCAGTCATCCCCCTTTAGGCTTACCGCGGATCCCCACCATTCTAACGACTGTTCTAGTATACTTCACCTCCCACCGCCCTCGGATTCTGGATACCGCTGGAAAGATGCACACCATTCAATGGAGCACTGTCGTTCCTACCGGGCTCGCATCTCATCACACCGATCACCAAACGTTTTATACGCAAGCCTGAGGGCGGAACCGGGTTTGAAGAAATCAGACCTTCTCTCCCTCCCAATTTGAACACAAACGGACTTCCTAGCGCGACTAGGGATTATGTTATGCAAACCTGTGAACCAGGTCGGTTCGCCTTGCGATACTCATCAAGCTGTGCTTGACAGCATTATCACAGGGGACCTAGTACTGATCCACGGTAGTGTATTGCACAAGTCCCAGCGAAACACAAGTAGCCAGACTCGCTATGCGTACACGTTTCACATGATTGATGGCCCTCCCCACGCCCACTACGACGAGAAGAATTGGCTCCAGCCGACCCCGTCGATGCCGTTTACTAAGATCCTCGACGTCCCTAACGACGTGACAAGTGAAGTTTTCAGGATGGTTTAAATGTATCTTGACGGATCACAGATGTAACGTTGTAGTGGAATTGTATTTTCAACGTGTGTTATTACTATACCGTTACTACCTCTACTTGACCACACTCCTTCAGTCTCTCCGGTGTCAGGTTATAAAGTTCATCGATAAGTACGGGCAGGAACGTCCCCGACCCTTGTACTTCGGACCGCGTTGCGGCGCGTTCTCCTGCGATGGTAAGTGCCAAGATGCTTTTGACGTATAAGCTGAAGTGTCGTAAAATTTTGGTGAACGTACCCTCCGATCGCTCCGATCAACATGTCACCTTTCACGAGTTTCGCCACCCCATCTTCGTTCTTTGCCAGCCCCCAGGCCCCAGCGCAGAATGTAGCTATACAAGTGCCTGCCATGCAACCAGAGCCGGTGATGTCACCGAGTAATCTGTGCCCGTTTGTGAGTTTGACAACAGTGGTTCCGTCAGAAACCCAATCAACAGCCCCAGTAAGAACAACAACACATCCTAAAATTTTGGAGGTATGCATATGTGGAGGACACTAGGTCCGCGACAAACTCACGTTCCTTCTTTGCCAGGTTCTTGACAAACATGGCAGGGTTCGCAAATCCAACGCCAATGCTATCAACGCCCTTGGCTTGCACCTTGAGGAATAACCTATTAGCATTCGAAGCTTGAATGCGGGCTGACCAGCTTTGAACCTACCTCCACTGAATCAGCGAGGGCGGCGAGCTCTCCCGCGTTGCCTTTGATAACACTGGCTTGCCAAGTGTTCAGCAGTTCGGCAGCGATATTGCGACGGAATTCTGTCGCTCCTACACCAACCGGATCAAAAACTACGGGTTTCTTCGCATCATTTGCAAACCGTCCAGCGGCTAGCATGCCCTCCTTGTCTGTGACCGTGCCAAAGTTGATTAGCAGCGCGCCGAGGACGCGGCTTAGGTCGTACATCTCCTCCGGTGCAGAAGCCATGATTGGGCTTGCGCCCAGCGCTAGGGTGGCGTTGGCAGATTGGTTTGCCACGACGATGTTTGTGATCTGTGGGAACTGAGCCATTCACAAAAAGTCAATCAGGCAAACTTAGTTACCTGATGAACGAGTGGCTTAGTCCCCTTTATGACTCGCAACAGGTCAACAACCCCATCTTTGATCGTATCTATAGTGTAAGTCGGAGATACTTTGCCTAATTCTTTGGTTGTACTTGACCAGAACCGGTACGCCTCTTTGAGTCTTTTGGCAGATCTGGAAGGCTCCAAAGACGCGACTATTTCCGAAACGACAGCCACCCCATCCAATCTATGGCCAGTAGTTGACACAGATCCATGCAGGGTTCTCAAGATGTTACTGGACTTGATCCCCCCTGGCAATCGTCACATTTAGTTGTCAAAACACCAGAGAGTCGTACCAATGACAACAGCTTTCACGGATGTGCCATCTAGAGCGGCAAGGAGCGGCCCGACTGCCCGTACACCAAGGACAGGACTGGTGAGTTGCTTTGTCTTGGTCGCCCAAACTGCACCGATGCCGACATAATCAGCACCGTCTTCTACAGCCTTCTTGACGTGATCTACGTTGTTGCAAGACACACCAATAATCTTTCCAGGGGGGAGAAGAACTCGAGCCGTATGCACTGGCATGTCTGTTTGTCCCAGGTGAACACCGTCCGCATCGACGGCTAGGGCAATATCGACACGGTCGTTGATAATGAGAGGGACACCATATTCTTCACATAAACTTTTGCTTTCCTTGGCAATCTGCAGAAACTGTGTTGGGGCAACCCGTGCACAAAAACCATTGGCCAACGAAGATAACGAGAATAGTTCATAACGCACTTCAGCTGTATCTGCTTTCTTCTCTCGAACTTGTACAATGGTTACACCCCCCTCCAAAGCCTGATTGAAAGATCAACCAGGGGTTAGTTGAAAAGTCAGAAATGAAGTCACGTCTCTGAGAACATCGCGGTACGCCTGTTCGGAATAAAGGCATAAGCTAGTCCGGGTGTCTGCAGCGGATGTGATGTACCTTTCCTTCGGTGAGTAGCTCACGCCCGGTGACCAGGTACAGAGAGTAATCAATCAATCTCGTCATCCGAGTCGTCGAACAAGTCGTCGTCCAAACTGCTATGTAAGTATTCGTCAATTAGGATACATACGAAATTTATTTTACGTCAATATGTTATATAATCACGGTGTCAGTGTGAAACAATATTTTGCAGGTAAACTATGCATTTGTTGTCAGTCCCCCCCAAGCGTTGGTTTTCTGCAGCAACAAAGCGTTGCAGTGCAGCAGGAGCAGTGTTCCCGGCAGCAACGAGCGCCCAGCTTGTGAAACATCATGTCTGTCTTCGTAATTCTGAGACAGCAGCCACCGTGGCAGAGGCGTTCGTTCCGGCTGGGACAAAAGACAAGGTGGTCATTGAAGCATTTCCAGGTATGATGAATTTCTGGGCACGGCAGCGCGTTAGACTAACAACAATTCTTGTAGGACCGGGAGTATTGACGCGCGCCTTGCTGCAGCTGCCGAGGGAACGGATACGCAAGATTATCGTTCTCGAGAATGCTGAATGTTTCCTGGATAGCCTTCGGGTATGTCGATAACTGTTTCCACATGTGTCGCACGTTGAACACATTCAGCCTCTCCAAATGATCGATTCTCGTGTGCAAGTTCTCCCGTGGGATGGATATGCGTGGAGCACGTATCGCAATCTGGAAGCCGAGGGTCATTTGTGGGACGTTGAATCTTCTAGTTGGCAAGAACGTACGTCCTTCTAGTCAGATGTTTGTAGAAATGCATCATGTTCGACTGTCTTCTGCCCTTGTTCCAGCTGATCCTCCCCTTCGTTTTATCGCGCATCTCCCGACTTCCATTTACGGCGAGCAGCTTATTGCACAGCTGTTGCGTCTGGTACCCGACCGGGGTTGGTTGTTCCGCTATGGCAGAGTTCCCATGAGCTACATAATGCATGATTTTGTGTGGGAGGTATGTCTATTGTTGCTCTGCCTTGGTCATTCTGACGAGGTCTGCAGCGTATATCGGCAAACACCAGCAATACTGATAGATTGCGAAATCGGTGCAAGTTGTCTGTAATAGCTGAAGCTGTTGCCTCCTTTCGGGAGGTCGTCCCTTCAGGCATTCTTCAACCATACGAAGAACACTTTTGGCCATCAAGTATTGCCACAGCCGAAGGTCGTTCAAAGAAAAACCGGCAAAACAGAAATATGGTAGCCATTACTATAGATCCATTATTAGAACAGGTCTCGTCCCAGATTCTGGTAAGTTGAGGTTACTCACGGATTCGCTAGACCATCGAGAAAGGGCTTCTTGACAAGTGGGACTTTTGCTTGCGAAAACTATTTGTCCTCAAATCCAATCCACTCAACCGTGCTATATCGTAGGTCTACTCGGCTTGTCTGGTCTTGATCACTCAATCTTTGCTAGTCATTTGGCACCAGGTGCATCAACATTGTTAACTACACTTGCAGACAGCTCCCTTTCTGGACACCACTCAATTGATACCTCCAAACCTGTACGTGAGATGGATGTACAGGATTGGGCAACACTTGTGCAAGCATTCCATTCATGGCCATTTGCACCTGATGTTAGTTCACAGTTATAGTCTCTTAGCTTCATTTGCTAATATTTTTCACAATTCAGGATTTGCTTATAACAGATTCATTTTCTCGTGAAGACAGGCTTTAGTTATATTGAAGCTTATCACAAATTATTTTCTGTAGTTAGGGTAATAAGTTGCACTTGATTATCTTTGAATCCTATGATTCAAATTTCTTGTCTGTACATTGGTTTGATGTTTTAGAATTTCAAAAAGTTGCAGAATTGAACTTTTTGAAGGTTTAGGCTATTTAAATTGTCTGAACCTCCTAACATAACTCAAACAGAATGTGGGCTTTGCCCCAATTCTACTAACAAAGCTGTGTGTCACCTGTTATGTATAGTGGTAACAAAGTATTAGCCAGCATACCCATTGTATATATTCCCTTACATCAAAATAGATCTATATACAATTACATATTGAGAATTGTAGTGTTGGCTATTCTTATCTTCTGTTACATAACTATGATTCTAAACCACATCACCTAATATATGACATATAAAACATGATTATCAATGTTATTTATATTATGCACTTTACTCATCTGTTACTTATCTTAAACTAAGGGCACAACATCAGACCTTCAATCTGATTTGACATGTCTTTGACTAATTTGTTTATTTTGGTCATTTTACTAAGTAATACAAAATTCCTTTTTGCTAACTGTTTCTATATGGCTCATCTTGCATAAAATTCCATATACCACTCAAAATGTGGTCATTTTCTATTAGCAGTGTGATAGCATAGCCACAGTTCACTTTTGGCCCAAGTATGTTCTATTCAAAATCCAGCTGTCCATTAGCAATGTGATAACACAGCCACAGCTCACTTTTGATCCAAGTATACATATACTATAGTTGGAGATAATTAAACACATTTAATTTACACATTGAATTTTTCAACATAGCAACACATTCCTAAGTAGAAAAAACTGTGTAATTGTGGTGTTATGAATTCTGGTTATGTGATTTGATGAGCAATTTGTCCATTTTCATTGATATAATGATTTTTTCCTTAGAAAATTTGATAAAAATGTTAAAATCTCTATTTTTAATCTTATTGTTACGGTTGGCCTAGGATAGGACAACTGTAGACTTGAGTGATCAAGGTCAAAGGTATAAATGAGACAATGTCTCTAGTTGAGGGTTCTTATCACCAATGAGGCTGGTGAGAGTCAAGGGTTTGAGCTGGTAGGGATTCTACCAGGAGTCCGGGGTTTAAGGTAGAGAGAGACTCTCTGGACAAAGGGCGCTGCCTCTAGGAACTCTAGAGGGGTTCAAGGCCAAGGAGTCTAG